>APFE031334507.1:17282-128950 GCA_000404065.3 Pinus taeda | reverse complement strand
CTTTGATTACATTGTCTGCTGCAAAAAGAGTTCTAAAAGTAACTTGAAGGTAACTCAAGAACTTTTGGAATCAAGTATACACAGGTAGACGACTTCAGCTTGATTGGATACTCTGATTCAGACTTCGATGGAGACAAAGAAACTAGAGTATCTACTTCAGGATATGCTATGAGTCTTGGATCAGGAGCTGTCTCTTGGAGATCACGCAACAATCAGTTCCAGCAGATTCCACAACAGAAGCAGAATACGTGGCAGCAGCTGAAGCAACGAAAGAAATTGTGTGGCTCAGAAAAATTCTTGAAGATTTGCAGGTGAAACAAGTACAATCAACTCCACTCATGATTGACAACACCTCTGCAATAAAGTTGGCCAAGAACCCAAAGTTCCATGATCGTACAAAGCATATCAATACAAAATATCATTTGATCCGACATCATGTTGAGGCCAAAACAATCCATCTCCGCCATTGTTCCACAAATGAGCAAATTGCAGACATCTTCACCAAAGCGCTTGGAAGAGAAAAGCTTGAAAGATTCAGAACAATGCTTGGACTCACCAGCATCCCTTCAGATTATGGGGGGGAATGTTGACACCTAATCCTCAGTGATTGGGGAACTGAATGTGAACATTCATCGAGAAGATGAACTGAACAATCACATTCATGTATATATTAGATAGCTGGCTAAATGAATATACGCATTAGTTTTCTGGAGTTACTCCTGGCCTGACAAAACAGATGGAAGATACCTAGGAATCATGGACAAAGCTATGGAATGATGTGGGAATGAGGGAGGTGGATGTGGAGAAACTCCCTAAATTATCTGAGGGTGAGTGCTTGTACTCCATGCTAATCTTCTATGTTGTTGCTAGAATTCTGTTGTAACTACAAAAATTTCAAAATATACAAAACAAAAATGAATTTTTGTCCTCATATTTTCTTCTTATTATTTTTTTTTCTTTTTTTTCTTATTTTTTATTATGAGGCCCACTGGCAACCTCATGGAGGTTTTCAACCTTAGTTGGTTTGCCCAAGCACATCAAGGGAGGTTTTGACATAGGGATATTTTTTGTTTTTCTTTTATTTTCCTTTCTTCAAGCTTATTGGTTGTCTCGTGGAGGTTGTCAACCTATGTTCCTACTTGAGGTGCCTCAAGGGAGGTTTTCACCTACCTTTTTTTCTCGTTTACTCCTTTTTAGCTTTTCTTTTCTTGCTTTATGTTTTATCAGGGGTTGAATGGATTGAGAGCTTTAATGTTCTCAATCACGTTTAGTTTTATGCTTATTGAATCATCAAACTCATCCAAGTATGGAGGGGATTCCTGTAAAACTTTAATTTGTAGCCATTCACTAGAAGCAAGATTTTTTCTTCATCAATTGTCCTGATCTAAACTGAGCCATTGTCGTGGAAATTTTCCACTAGATACGGTCCTAGTCATCCATTCATGAGTTTTCCTTTGAAATATCTGAACTTAGAATCATACAAGAGGGCCCAATCACCCTCTTGGAAGGTTCTAGCCTTTATGTGCTTATCATGCCAAAACTTTATTTGCAGTTGAACTACTTTAGTATGCATTAGAGCCTGCATCCTCAGTTTATCAAGTGCATTTAGTTGTTGTAATATTACTTCCTAAACTTTTATTATGTCCATGTCAAGTTGTGCTACCTTTCGTTATGTATTGTACTTAAATTTAATGGAAAATAGGGCATTCTTTTCATAAACCTACTCAAAGGGAGTAAACCCAGTGGTGGCCTTCCACGTAGTGTTATAAGCCAAAGTGGAGTCAACAAGCCTTTGGTCCCAATATTTCTTTCCTCTGCTAACTACCTTAGTCAAAATTCTTTCCAATTCTCTATTTGTTACCTCCACCTGCCCAGTGGCTTGAGGGTGATATGGGGTGGATTTTATATGTCTGGTATGATGCTGCCACGTTATCCCCTCTATTATATTGGAATTGAATTGAGAACCTTGGTCTGTCACTAGTACCTTTGGGAAACCAAATTTGTAAAAAATATTCTCTCTTAGAAGCTATGCTACTTTCTATTCTATTTCTTCCTTGATTGCCCTCACATCATACCGCTAGGTCAAATAAACTATGCAAGCAATGTTGTACTTCTTTTATCCATATGGAGGGTCAATGGGGTCAGTGAAGTTCATGCCCCACTTCTCAAATGTCTTAAAAGTCACTTGATTTTGTAGGTGCATCTCAACCCTCTTAGTAGGTTTTTCCATCCTATGACACTCATCACATTTTGCATTGTATCTCTTGGCATCTTGATGAAGAGTAAGCCAGTAGTATCCTTCCTAAAGAATCTCGTAGGTTGTCCACTTAGGAGTAAAATGGCCCCCATAGGTTCCATCATGACACGCTGATAGAATTTCATAGACCTCAACTTTTCTTACACATCTCCTTATGACTTGATCACACCCAAACTTGTAGAGGTTTCCCAAAATCCAAGTATAAGCAGCGCTTTTCATGATACTTTTGCTCTTTTCCTTTGAAGACAATTAGGAGGAAATTAGGCAATGACCAAAATATTTTCTTATCAACAATCCATGGAGACAATAACTATATGGAAAAGAGGTTCTCATCATGAAGCTGGTCATACACCATATCTTCATTTTCCACAGACAAGGTTAGCCTAGACAAGAAATCTACAATGACTTTTTATTTCCTTGGTTTATCAAAAATGGTTAGATCAAATATTTGTAACATCAGTAACCATATAATATTTGATCATTTACATTAGGTTTATTCATCAATTACTTAATGGCTACGTGATTAGTGTGCATAAAAACCTGATATCCAGTAACGTAGTGCCTGAATTTATTCAAAGAATGCACAACAAACAAAAGTTCTTTTTCGGTAAATATGTAATTGAGTTTAACCTTGGATTTTTTTTATTAATGACATATATGGCATAAGGAATTTTACCTTCAAGCTTCCCCAATTCTTCCCCCACTACTTTTTTTGATGCATTTATGTGAATGTGGAAAGACAAGGCCTAGTTTGGGCCCCTAAGGACTACTGTAGTTGTCAATCTATCTTTAAGTTCTTCAAATGCCTTTCGACATAGGTATGTCCAACAAAAAATTGAATCTCTTTGTAGTTGACAAACAAAGGTGAAGCAATTTTGTTGAAATTGTTAATAAATCTCCTACAGTACCTAAAACATCCTAAAATGCTCCTAGCATCTTTTTGTTTTTGCAGGATGTGAACTTTTCTAATAATGGCAACTTTATTGGGATCAACCTAAATCCTTTCTTTAGAGAGGAAGTGGCCTAGAACAATTATTACGATTCACAAAATATCGGCACTTGTATTAAGGAGAGATTCATCTCTATGCGTATTTACAAAACCTAACATGGGTTGTGTTAACACCCAGGTTGTTCCCTATGACTCCCAAGGGAATACGACCGGGGTAACCACTAACCAATCTTTGGACTACAGCTTCTAGCCCAGTTGTAATCAGAGAGGGCTCTCTCTTTAGGTTTGTCTCTGTTCTATGGAGATTTTAGGCTAGTTATGAAGTGAAGGTTTTTGGTTTATGTTTGGTTGGGAGGATGTCTTTCTGAAACTTTAAAGTGTAGCTCTGCAGGTAAAATTAGTCCATTGATCAATGGAGTCTGTGGCTGTTGGTTTCTTGAAATCCTGAGTCTGATACAGCTGGAGTTACAGGGCCATTTAGACACTTCATGGAACAAAATTTAAATTGTGATGATGGAGTGTAAACAACCAGTGAAAAGCAATTAAGAATTTTCCATTAAGCTGGGGTGTGAGAAAGGGATGTATTCCTCAGGAGCAAACTTGAATTCCTGAAACAATAATCACTGTGATGATATAGTGTGAAAGGGTAGCAATTAAGAATTACGCTTTCGTTACTATAACTGAAGAAAAGACATTAAAAATAGCTTAGATTGAGTTCAGGGTAATCTGTGATTAAGTCCTGGAACTATTCTTTTTCCTTGCTATTAACTGCTTAAACACAGGAAACATGAAATAAATATGAAAGATAACAAACACATAAAAAGAGTTACAAGAGAAACTTATTGTGCCATGAGATACGCAGGAATCCTGCAACTTTCAGCTAAACACCAGCAAAACATCAAGCAACACAGAGCTTTGGAAATTACATCATCCTTTGTATTACTTCTCTGAGAGTTACAATGAAAGAAAAGCAGAATAGATATGAACAAAACTCTTACATCCAATGTCCAACCCCTGTTAACTAATGCGAGGGGGAATATATAGAGGTGTCTCATACAAAATATCTCAGGTATTGAGTCATCTGAGAGATAAAATATCTTCTTTAACTCGTACAGGAATAGTAGATAAGAAGTTATTATAGCTTTTAATACAACATAAGTGCTCTTTACTCCTGTCAGAATATTTTGACCTTTGGAGCTCACTGAGTTGGTTGAGCACTTTGTTATAACTGCTGAATGACGTGTCTGCGCAGCTCTGTCCTCCTGTAGCTTTTCGGACCTGTCACCTGTGACTGTCAGTGATGCTATGGTGGCCGAATGTTTGTGCTAAGTTGGCTCAGACTCTTTCTGCATACCTGCTGATATATCTTTATCTTCCTGTGTATGAAAAATTTTAATATTTCAAAAAGGAAAAATATAATTACTGACTTTGGTTTAACAGTAATTGTATTAAATTATTCCACACATCCTGTGTAGGCAATTGATGCCTCAAAATTGACCCCATGGTCTCATCTGCCTCTGTGTACTTGTAAAAATGGGGAGGCTCATCAAACAAGTGAGTGATTTCATGCATAATGAAGAATAAGCTCTCCACCCTGTTGAAGAGGATCTGTCCTATTGCTGGCCCTGCTTCTGCTGATGTGCTTGTTATTTCTGAAATCTGATTGGCAGCAAAAGTGTTGACTCTCTTGGCATATTTTTCATGTGAGAGTAGCTTTCCTGATGGCTCTGTAAGGCTGGGAAGAACTCTGTTTTGTAATGCCATGAACCTTTCCTAGAACTTATTGATATCTACCTGCATATCCTGGCTTCTTCTTTCCAGGGTTTGTACCAGGTTTCTTAGTGTCAGTACCCTCTTGACCATTGAAATGGTCTCAGTCCTGTTGGCAATTCCCATTTTGATGAGCTAGGAGCTTGTCCTGTAGTTGAGCACATTTATCATTCTGTTGGCAATCTCAGGCATGCTGCCTAGAGATGCCCTTGCCCTTTGGATTTCTCTGTGTGCCTTTCCAATGAGCGCCATTTGCTCATAAATGGCCTCAATGTACTCCCAGTGATCTGTGATAGACTGGCCAATATTGGCCCATTACATCCTTTTGAGCTCAGATGTCACCTTGTCTAGTGTGAGCTCCTTCTCTAGCTCATTTATTCTCATTTTTAGAGCTTTTACTTCTCTTTCTCTTTCGGACACATTCTGCTTGGACTTGTCATATTTCTCATTGATTTTAGCCAGAGTGTCTTTGGCCTGATTTAACTCTGACATTTGAGATTCCAAGGCTTGAATTTCAGTTCTCAGCTTCTGCATGTCAAGGCTTTCAGCCTGCTCTATTGTTGGTGCTGAGGTGGATGGTGCTGTTTGTTGTGTCTGCTGACTGGGAGGAGTAGTGGTTTGTGGGGCTTCCTCCAGATTAATTGTTTCTGGGGGAGCTTGTGAAGTTTGCCCTGCCTCCTTTTGCTGCAATGCTGTCTGAAGGGTGGCCTCCGTTTCCTGCAGCCTCTCTTGTGTGTGGATGAGCTCTTTATATAATGTAACCAGCATAGCAGCTGCATCCTTGTATTGCCTGAGCTGGGAAATCTCTTCTGTTTGAGGATGAAGAGTTGCTGGGATCTTTATCATTTTTCTCAGCGCTGCCATATCATCATCCCTTAGCTTCAGAATCTCTTGTACTGCCTTGAGATCTTTAGGATCATGTCCAAGCTCTATTATGATTTCCTATAGAGCTTTGATCCTGTTGTCCTTAGCTTGAGAGGAAGCCCTTTCCAGCTCAAGCTGTGCAGTGGTATTATTTAGGCTATTTTGTAGCCTATAGTTTACCAAGGTCTTATCTGCCAAGGTGGCATACACCATCTCACCCGTTTGTTTGTGCAACTCAATCTGATCCATTGGGTGGATGTCTTTGGACAGGACCTCAAGGTTGGTCCTAATGTAATCGGCAGCTGATTGTGGTTGCTGCACTGCTGGTGTGAAATGGCTCATTATCATTTTACCTTCATGTGCATCATATGCAGACATGAGCCTTTGCTGGTTTGTGGGAGCCATTTTCAATAAATGATTATATAATTGCAGCCTCAAGGGTTCATTTCTCTTTTTGATGTCCTTGAATTGTTGCTTGATGCTTCTCTCGCCTTCCCTCTGTTGGCCTGAGGAGCTAACTTCTCCTCCTGCTGCCCTTTCTTGCTCTTGCTGGCAGGAACTGGCCGAGGCTTCCATGCTGGGCAGGCCTGTACCTGAAGTCTGCCCTATTGGCATTTCTTCTTCAGAGAAAGGGTTTAACCTTTTCCTCTTCTCCCCTTGAGTTGGTGAGGCAGTAAGGGGAGTCTCTCTGTCTCTTTTCCTGTTCACGTCCTCTCTTTGTGGGGTTTGGAAGACAGAAGAATCAATCCTTGAATCTTGCCTGGGAGGTGCCATTTGTGTTGGCTACTGCTGTGTGGCCATTGGGGCCTCTGCTGTCTGTTCTCCCTGCCCTAGTTGCTCCTTTTGTGGCTGTTGTACTTGTTGGGGTTGCTGAGCCTGTGCCTGTTGTACCTATTGCTCCATCTCTTTTTCCTTGCCTTTACTGGGAGCTTGACTTATGGTTTGGACTGCCTCCTGATGTGCTGTGGAGGATGAGGCAGCTGCTCCTGCTTGAGGCTTTGGAAGAGAGAATACCTGTGCAGGAAGTTCCAAGTTAGCCAATTTCAGAAGATGTCTTCTTGCTCTCTCATTGAGTTCTTCTTGTGTGACAGGTTCCTCCAGTGTGCCCCTTTTCCATTTTGGTTGATTTGCATATTTTTCAATGTGGGGCAAACTTACATGGTCATAACTGGAGAGCCTATATTTGACCCTTCTAAATGATATGGAGTGATTGGGGTCGTATGGTTTCCAGAGGAAACTGGTCTTCAAGCCAAGGCCTGCTAGCTTTCTATTAGCTTCTTTCTAGCCTTCCTCCCTTTTGTTCAAGACAAGGTGGCCCAATTGGTTTTTTACTTTCAGTTGTGCCTTCTTGCCCTTGCCTGAGAAGTGTATCATATCAACATTCCCAAATTGCCTGAAGTATTCAAGGGCAAATAGTCTCATGGGCACATATTTGGGAATTCTGTATGGGGGTAACTCACAACCATATATTCTGATTACGGTGTAGTTTTGGTAAAAATACCAATCCCCAATGCTGTATACTTTGGATAACTGCAGGATTCTCTGCATCTCATCAGTCAGTCTTGGAGGAGGCGAGCTTAGGAACAAAGACATGGCTGGGTGAATGAAGAGGTCTATAAATTCATAGTAAGTGTATGGAGAGTAGGCTCTGCAATGAAACACTGAGCTCCAATACACTACAGACCTTGGATTGCCTTTTGCATCCGTTCTCTTGACAATGAATGAGAATTTCTCATGCTGATAATATAAAATCAAGTGGTAGATGTAGGAGGTGTATCTGAACACCTTCTCTCTTGACAGGTTCATGAACTGCTCATGCATCTTATCTGATATGTAGGTGGCATAATCATAACAGATTGGGGTTTTGCCAGGGGCAAACATAGTCATCATCACCAGCATAGTTTCATCAATATATTCCACTGATTTGTACCCCAAGATGGAACTGATCATATCTGCAAGGTCTATACCTAATTGGTTGAGGTAACCAGCAAAGATAGGAGGGTATTGCACAGTGTCAGAGTTTATAAATAATTGGTTTAACTTTGTGATCTGAGCATCAGTCAGCATCTTAGCTCCTTGGTTTATCAGATGAAATAAATACAGGGGAACCAATTTCTTCTGAGTCTTGAACTGCAGCATCTCTCTAATGGCCTCGGGGGTCATGTAGAATACAACTGAACCTGAAGGGTCAAGCACAACTCTTTGAGTGGGATCATAGCAGACAACACACAGATGAATCAGGTCTGGGAATTGGTTGACCTGAGGGAGCCTGAAAATTGGGAGGAAGGAATCCCAAATTCCTAATATGTCTATCCCATCCACATGTTTGGCCTTAAGCTCATTTAGCAGGTGGAGGTGGAACTTGCTGTGTGATGAAGAGTCCTCTGAGATTTGGTAATCTAAGTCTGCCAAATCCTACCACTCCAATTCTCTTTGAGGGGCATTTAAGGGAGCAACATTGAGGGCCACCGGTGCAACTGGAGTCTCCATGGTTACTTGGACTCTGTTTTGTATGAAGACTAATGTTACTTAGCCTGGGCAACAAGAGTACTGCCTGAGTGAAGAGGTGAATTTGAGAAATGGAGGATGTTGGGGTAAGCTTGCAGTAATTGAAATACTGCCCACAGTTACTTGAAAAGGTGAATAGTTGTCTTCGGCAGAGCCTTTTTAACAATTGGGTGTAGGTACCAGGTTTTATGTTCACGACTGCCCGAACAGAATGCAGGTTTTAGTGAGAATTCTATGTAAATAGGCTCGGTTATTGAATTTAAACCGTTAAATTTCTAAGTGGGAACTGGTGCAGGGAATTCAGCGGTGAATTATACGTTTTCAGTGCCTTAAGTAAGTTTTTTGTTATTTGGAGACAGAAACCAGGCTTAGAGAAAACTTGCAGGGATAAATACCTGGTAAATCGATGGGCCGGGTCACAAATACAGGTGGGAAGGCGCGTTGAAGGTCTCCTAGTCGATTTGAGCAGGTTGGTGCAATTGGTCGTAAAATGCATGCAGAGGGCGCAACAACAGTTTTTTCCAAAAGTGCAAAAAGAATGCGAAAATTGACAAAATATGGCTTTTTTGGGACATTCGCGCCTTTTTTGGATGACGTCAGCATGACGTCATCAGGTGGGTCAAGGTCGGGTGACGTCAGCATGATGTCATCAGATGATGTGGCAGCCTGTGAGTGGTCCACAGGGGTGGTGAGGTGGAAGACAAGTGGAGCAATGGTGGACGGGGGTTGCGGACGCCGTGCTGACGCAGGCAGTGATGCGGTGCTGACGCAGGCAGGCGGATTGGAAGAAAACCGGAAACCACGGCGGTATCATATCGGACCGCTTATGCTACGGAAAGGAATCTGTCAGAGGGGGCTCCGATGCGATTTGGGGGCGACGCGTGGACCCGACCTGATGTCAGCGTCTGACAGATATCGGACGATATCCTTCGGACGTCAGGGCCGGTCCGATATCCACGTCAACCATCAGATGAAAAGGGCTTGATCAGATGGTCGATGGGCCATTGACTTGCACCGATGATACGACGTCGGGCGGTCAATAAACTATTATTTTCCTTGGGACTTGTGCCAGGCGGGGCCCTTAGAAATATCAATAAATTTCACGGTTTTTCCAATGTTTTTCTTTGTTTAATTACGCATAGCCGAGAAACTTTAGGGTAAGGCAGAAAGCTAAGGTTTTTCAACGAATTTTTACAAAATTGCGCATAGCATTTAGAACTTAGGCTAAGTGGGTTTTCATAAAATTTTGCATAAACGCGCAAATGGGTCCCAGACTTAGGATAAGGCGGACAAAGTGGCTTTTTGCATATATTTTGCTTTTGAGCGGGTATAAGGGTGCAAAAAGGGTTTTTTCAAGGTTTCTTTAGGCAAAATGAAGGGTTGGCTAAGTAGATGAGTTTCTGAAAGATGAAGAGAGGTTAGGCTTGGGTTCTCAAACTGACCAGATGTCAATTTGATCCCCTGGTAGTGAATCATATGGATATAATGCCAAGGAAGGGATATTTATAGAATGCTTAGGGTTTATACACCATGGTGTTATAATAGTAAGGAAAGGGTAACATAGGGAGTTAGATAATAAAGTTAGAGGTTAATATGGAGGGGTAAGGTGAATGAGGAGTGATATTACTAAGTTTTCTTGAAAACAACTTAGTTTAGGGAGTAGATCAAAATGAAAAGAACTTTGCACAAGAAATGTGGCTTTTAAAGGCAATAAGGACCAACATAAAACCTTGAATTCTTTCATAACCATACCTGGTGAAGGGATGTTAGTAATGAGTGATGAATCAGGAAAAAAGGGAAGTTAGACATGCTTCATTATGTTGTTTTCCTGGTATTTGATCAGCAAAATTCAGCTTGGAAGGAACACCACTTCTGCAACCCCATCTACCTACCCAACTATTTTGCCTAGCATTTTTTGTTTCTTCTTGGAGGGTGCACTTGGACTTGCAGACCCTTTATGTGCCTTTTCTTTTCCATTGGCTTTTCCTTTGATTTTTCTATCTAGCACTACCCATATTTCTTCCAAGGCCCCAGATTAAGCAGTTGGGAACCTTAGTTTCTCTGCCTAACTACTGATCTGCCAAGATTAAACAGTTTGGACAGATTTCTTTCTCTATTCTACAACAGAAAAATTGAAACATGGCATGATCCAAATTAGACTTTTGGATCATCCATCAAAATTTAATAGACATGAAGGCATGTACACACCTTGCCTTTCCTTGGAAATATGGGATCTTTGAATCAGCAAAGTAGAGCATATTTGGCATTTGAATTTGCCAATCATGAAATATGAAACCTATTGGTATAGGTATCCAACACCTTCCTTCAAAAGTAACATATTTATGCAGAAAATAGACTATGCCATCCCATGGGTATTTTAGCCACTTCCTTCACACATATTTATTCTAATCACCGTTGTTGTTTTATTTCTTTAGAAAATAAATACATCCTCCCTTCTTTATCTTCTTCCCTTTAAACCATATTTCAACACTTTGCACTAATCATGTAACCCTGGCTAGGGTTTCTTCTTAAACTCTGAATGTGAGGTCACTAACTTTTGCAACCTTTCCATTGAACATGTTTTAAAATCATTAAGTAACTGCAACATTATTCTCTTGAATTTTTTTCTAAAGATGAGACTAATCTAGTTCTATGGAAATATATTCTACATGCTGCAAATAATTCCATGATATAAGTTCCATTGGGTTTGGTGCATACCACCTTCATTGTATCCATGCTTGATCTCTATTTATGAGTGAGAAAGATTAAAATTTAATTTGGGTATAGAGTGTATGATATATAATAGACGATTTTGGTTTATATGATTTCTGAATTTTTATCCCCAAGGGTTAGGTCAACTGCTCAAATACGTGCCTCACCATTCGTGAGGTCACAGGGTCAGTTCTTCCACGAAGCACTTGGGGTTAGGCCTAGCTATTAGCCACAGGGCTTGATACCCTTGATCAAGCTCATATATTCCTGTGGATGTAGCGGCCACCCAGTGACTGCTGGTGCCTATGAACTACATGTGAAAGAAAAAAATAAGGATTTCTGATTTTTCAAAATGGCTATACGTTGTAAAATGCAATAGTGGAAATGATCTTATTTCGAATCAAAGTGATACTTGTAACTAAAATTGAAAAGCTAACATTTTGTAATAATGTTAGCCTTTAAAGGATTGATACTCAATGTTAGCCTTTTGTTTATTTGAATAATGTTGAGATTTTACCTATACATATCTATGTATTTTATCTCGATATCCTTGCATTTTTATTCGTTGTTATAAGGTATGTCGTTCAACATTTGATTTTCTAGCTTTATTGTTTCATTTACCATATTTGTTTCATGTAAATTACATTTCAAAATTTTAATAGTTTTGTTCTTTTTCTTCAATTTTTTCAACAAAATGTGTTCATGGCTTCTTTGTTCTTTTATTTCCTTTGATGAATGTTCTTCATATTCTCCTTGTTCGGATTAAAGTGGCTAGCTCTACTCTAGGTATACTTGTTCTCCCCATTGGAGCAGTGTATTCTGGTCTATATATATTTCCTTAGTATAATGTCCTCTGGTATGTATTTCTTATTCCATTTTAAGTTCATGTTTTTTTTCAACATGCACTTCCTTGGCGACTTCCTCATATTGAATTTGGGTTTAATTTTAGGCTTTTGGAGAATTCCTTGTTGTTTACTAGGGATCTCATCTTCTCCATAGGCTTATTTCATTAATTGCATCTATCCTCAAGTAAGCCTTGTACTAGTTGTTGATTCTCTCCTGGAACCAACTCTCCTTTTCATGCCAATGGAGGAGGATCCAACAACGTTTATGGAATGTGCAAATTCCTATTCTTTTTATTTTTCCTATATAGTCTTCTCTTTTCCCTGTCCTTCTATATTTTCTTGCAAATGTGAAGTTAGGTTTTCCATTTCTACTCATATGTTTCCTTTAGTTTGGCCCTCATCATGGCCTAGATTTATTTCGTTAGGCTATTTGAAGAGGCCTTGTCACTTCAATTCCGAGTTGGTTTCTCTATAAAAATTCACCCCATGTTTTATTTCATCTAATAGTTTATCCAAAACAAGTAATTTAACTAGCGCATGATGATAAATAAATGTCTCCTTATTTCCTTGGCATTTTTGAACCATGAATGGCATCTTTAGTATAATATTATATAAGAAAAATGTTTTTTTTTCCTTTCAGCATAATTTTTGACATGTTCCAACAAGCGTATATGATATAGGAAAATGATGTTGTACCTTCCTTCAAAAGTAACATATTTATGCAAAAACCAGACTATGTCATCTCATGGGAATTCTAGCCACTTCCTTCACACATATTTATTCTAATCAACGTTGTTTTATTTATTTATTTATTTATAAGCTACATACATCCTCTCTTCTTTATCCTCTTCCCTTTAAACCGTATTTCACCACTGTGCACTAATCATGTAACCTTGGCTAGATTTTTTTCTGAAACTCTGAATGTCAGGTCACTAACTTTTGCAGTTTTTCCACTGAATGCATTTTCAAATCGTTATTTAACTGTAACATTATTCTCTTGATTTTTTTTCTAAAAATGAGAGTAATCTAGCTCTATGGAAATATATTCTACATGCTTCAAATATTTCCATGATATAAATTCCATAGGGTTTGGTTCATACTACCGCCATTGTATGCATGCTTGGTCTCCATTTATGAGTCAGAGAGATTAAAATTTAATTTGGGTATATAGTGTATGATATATAGTAGCAGATTTTGATTTACAAGATTTCTAAATTTTTAGCCCCAAGGGTTAGCTGAAGTGATCAAATAAGTGCCTCACCGTTGGGGAGGTCCCAGGGTCAATTCTTCCCTGAAGCCCTTGGGGTTAGGCCTAGCTATTGGCCTCGAGGCTTGATACCCTTGATCAAGCTCAGATATTTCCGTGGACATAGCGGCCACCTAGAGACTGCTAGTGTCCATGAACCACACGTGAATGAAAAAAGAAGGATTCTTTATTTTTCAAAATGGCTATACATTGTAAAATGTAGCAGTCGAATTGATCTTATTTCGAATGAAAGTGATACTTGTAACTAAAATTCAAAACCTAACATTTTGTAATCACTGGTGATTATTGTAAATTCAACATCATGAGACATAAGCTAACACAACTTATGATTTTGAAATTCCCAATAGACATTATAGAGTAATGATTTGACAAACGAGAGGTGGTCATCGTAGTAATAATTACACAAAGGAATGTGAATCATGGAAATAATGAAACATAATATAGGATGTATTAAAATCTAAAATAAATTGTTTCTAAAGTCTTCCAAATTTAGTAGATAAATGTAAATTAGTTAAATTATTCTTCACTACCTTGCTAATGAGGATTTAATATGATCTTCTTGACACCACCACTATTACTCCCATGAAGGACTAAAGGACTACTTGCTGCAACTATCTTCTCTTCATTGAAGTTAATTTTACAGGAAAACACTTCTTGATTTGTTGGAATCTAAACTTCATTTCAAGAAATAATTTATCAATTTGCAATTGATACTAATGTAAATTTTCTTTGATGTAGTTTTCTCATAGGAGGAACTAGTTGTTAAAATAACCTCACTTTTGAGAAATAACCAAGAATATCTCAATTTAGAGATTCCTGTAATTAAGGGATTTTACAAGAAACTTGATTTTGAAATCTGATTTATAGGAATTTGAAATATATGCATTGAGAAATGCATGCAACTGCAAGAATGTACATAAATTTTTTTCTTTAATTCTGAATTTATAGAAAACAGCAGCCACATTTTTCTGAAAGGAGGTATTTTTTGAGTAGTTCTAACTTATTACCAAACCAAAATATTTACATCCTTAGGACATTATCCTATGTATTTTTATCGAGCTAAACATAGTCAGTGCTCACTGGTATTTTCAAATTTTAACGAGTATGAAAAACTTAAAGAAGACTCAAATACTATCCTGTCTATTTTTCTCGAGCCTAGGATGGTTAATTCTCACTGTTATTTTCGATGTTAGAGATTCTAAACAACTTAATGAAAACTCCAAGGGATTTCCTTTTCCATTATTATATCCAAATTGGATAAAGCAATAAACCTAAATGTGATAGATGTCCTTCCCATACTTTAATGACCACAAGAAGGAACATAGTTATCTCATTAAAATGTAAATTTAGGTTGAAAGTGGATGAGGGGAATTACCCCCTTTATCCACAATGTCCATCTCTACATGCTAAAAATTTGAAATAAAACCATCTCTAGAAACTAGTTCATGATACACCTTCAGCCTATGGAAATTGAGTATAAATGAGACGTCTGACCTAGTATTTGTTTTTGTTTCTATAGAACCATTATCAAGAAAAACATGAAATTCACAGGATCCCAACAAATTAGTAGTGAACTTACTCTTCGGGTCTTTAATTCTTGAGTCAAACTATAGGGCTCAATCTCCAGCTTTAAAATTTTTCTTCTTTATGACTTTGTCATGCAATTTAGCTCTATGTTGTTGTATACGAGCGGCTTTCTATCGAGAATCTAGTCACATCTCATCTAATTCATTAAATCATTGGGATGTTTTTTGTTCAGAATCAAACAAGTTTAATGTTAATTCCATTGCAATTTTGAAAGTTTTAACTTGAAATTAAATGGGGAAAGCTAAAGGTTTTCCATAAACAAGTTTGTATGGGGACCAATTGTACTCTTCCATGTTGTTCTTTAATCCCATAAAGCCTTAGGAAGATTTTCTTCCCAACATGTTCAATGAAGCCAAATAATATTTGTTAAAAGGGTTTCTATTAGGGTCCTGTAATTTATAGGATAAATTGATGATTATCTATTGATTTTGTCCCATGAGATGTTGTAAATAATCATTATATTCTACAAATTATTTTCAAAATTTCAAAGTTCAAAGAAGAGTAAAAAATAATGATATAAAAATGAGAAATAAAAAGTAAAAATATATAAATAGGGGATAAAAAATATATATGTGAAAACAAAAGAAAAGAAAAGAATAAAAAATTAGAAAATAAAAAACAAGCCCTTATAGCGATCCAATCAAAATGTCGCTTTAATGCTAAATATGTTAATTTCATATAATGTTTTAGACTTTGGTTATAATTGAATTCTATTTTGAAATAATACACCAAAGTTCATTTGTCATTTACGGTTAAATGGCGCATTCAAAATGACGCCCTAGATCATTCCCACCAAGATCTGTTGTGGAGGGGTAATTTTGGCCCCACCCAGACTCCCAAGGGTTAACTGAGGGGGGTTGGGGAGAAAAATGGTCTCTGCCCAAACTAATTAGGTAACGTGGTGACTCTTAGATAATTTTTAAGGGTGCCCTCCAAAACTACTTACCACCTGCACCCGCCTGCAAAATACCAGCTTCTCCCACCAACTATCCATTACGTCTACCACTCCACTCTCGTCGCCTGTCCTCTCATCTACCTGTAAACTCCCACCACCTATCCTACCACGTCACGACCTCAACATCAACTATTTTTTCAACAATCAAATAATTTTTTCCAAATCTAATAATGACATTATTGCATTTAAAGCTCTTGCTATTTATCTGTTTTTTCAATAAATTGCCCCCACTCCATAACGTCAAATTTTCTATTATGAAACAAATTGAATAGCTAAAAAACCATTAGAAGCTTTAAATTTACTCCTTTCGCCACACCATTGATTATGTAGGTTGAAGATCGAGCTACCACCAACTATCAACATTCTACAACAATTTTTCCTCCGCAAAATGCACCAAATTTCACCTAGGTAACCTTGTTCTTAGGATTTTTCTATCAAGTTTGTTCTGATATGGTTTTTTCCACCTTCCTATTGTTCCATTTATAGCATATTGACATGCAAAGGAAAGGGGAAATTGTCAAATAAAAATCCCATGTTCGCTTTGTCCCCAATTTTGATAAATCCCCTCTAATTGACACCGAGTATAAATTATCGAGACCCAATGTGAATTTGTCCTTTACAAACTTTAAAGTGGGCCAAAAAAGAATTCCTTTACAAAAGTCATTATCTGAATGTTTGGGAATTCCTTCTCCCTGAGTTTATTTCCACCCAAACTCACCCTTTTCTTCAATTGTACACTTGGTGCAATATCTGATACCTGCCAAGCCAAAATGTTGTTATTTACCAAAATAACGAAGTCTTCTTCTCCATTTCCCCTGAAAGTATATGCCAGACCTTGGAACTTGAATACTAAGCCTCTCATCATCCTTTCTCAACCAATGTATTGATGGAATTATAAAAAATATGACCTTCTCTCAGAGAGCACAAATCTTTGAATTTTATCTTTCCAAAAATGCTAAATTACCTTGGACCAATCCCCCATACCCAGTCTCGATCTTCCCAGAAATGTCCAAACAATTAATTTCTACGGTAACATAACTACTTGGGTACTATAATTATTAGTGAGTAGATGAAATAGTTTTGGACATTTTGTCAATTTTTGTAGTTGGAAAAAATCCATCCATTTTTTTTAATTACAATCAATTTCTATCCAATGCAATATATGATAAATTTGTAAGTTTAAAAACTGAAGGTGTTTTCAAATATTAGTTAGTATTGGCTTATCTTATGTTATTTCATCAGTGAGATAGGTTCAAATTTCCTTAAGAGAAAATAGATAATAAGGGAAATGCTTTTTCAGTGATTCACTAGACTTCTCTAGTTAGCAATAACTCAGAGGAGTATACTTACACTAATTTTGTTGATAAGTTTCTATATACCTCATTATGCTTGCTTTGCAGTGATGTGATTCCAAGGATTTCACGAGACATAAAAAATATATTGCACTTTTCAAAACAATCAAAAGTTGGAGACTGGTATTTATACTAAAATTACACTAAAATTGGAATATGTGGATCAAAGTTACCTTCTTATAGGTTACCAGTGTTTGTACCAGTCAAAATATTTGCATTAGAATACAATAGACAAATTTGAATAGGGATGAGATGCACTTTGTATCCTACAAAAATAAAGCACAATTCAAGCTAAAGGTTAATATAGGTCCTTATATTTTCAACACCAGACCTCCAACAAAGGAGGTGGAAGCTATTTTTAAGTCAAATGAAATTTAAGCCTAGTTTCTCTTGGTCTTATGATCATCTTGGCATCATTTCAAAACTTATATTGGAAAATAAGAGGACTTCCTAAGCACATACACCAAGGCCTAAAATTGAATAGTATGATGAACAAGAGGAATGGGTAGAGGGCACTCTACAAGAAGTTTAAGAATGACTTAGTAGTCAGTCATCCATGTAGACACATATTCCTAAGGAGGAGGTCAAAAGGGGAAGGGAGGACATGTCTACTACTGACTCTGAAACAAAAGTTGAAAAAATTATTGCTTTTAAAAGGAAAAATAAGGATCCATGTAATACTAAAAAATCAGACCATGAAGTTGATCCTCTAGTGATTACAGTCCAAGATGAATTTCCAGAAGAAAGAGATTCACAACAGCCAACCATAGTAGTTATGATAGGAACTCTCATCAGTCCTTTTCCTCGGTAAGAGGAAACAATTCGGTCACCTACTATATAACCAACAGTTCGGTCACGAGTATCTTCAAGTTCTTAAATTTCAACTCATCAGAGTATATATTCAAGGTACATAGAGATAAAGTTGAAAAATGAAGCTTTAAAGGCTTCAACTTACTCAAAATTTTGGAAGAAAACAATGAAAACATAGAATATTTTTCTCTCTGTATTCAACTCAAAGAAAGGACAGTTCCAAGTGGACTTCATGGAACCTTTAATACCAGCTCCTAAGAGCGATGAATACTACAAAGCCTCCATTTTCTCAATTGATACAAAGAAGATATATGAAATCAATCGAATCGATTTACACAAGAAAACATGGGAGTTGGTCTTTTAAACAATCACCAGTTCATCCATGAATATTTCCAAATTATAGTCATCCTTGAAGAACATGCATTCTCAATTGAAGATTGGGAAGATGTCCTCGTTTTCTAAAGACAACATAATCAAATCTCTAGAAGATTTGATAATAAGGCTACAACATGGCCCTGTTAATATCAAGGGAGTAGAAGAGATTATAAAGAGAAAAGTCGTAGATATTCAAGCATTAAGAAATCAATTGAAGCTACCATCCACATAACATCCTCAAGCTAAAGAAGTTGCTAGTATAGAAATACAAAAAAGGGGAAATTGTTTCCAATATTGCTGAGCAGAATGCACAAATACAAAAATGGAGAAGAACATGGAAACATTGTCAAGAGAAAAATAAAAATGGGAAGTAGCATGGACATCTACATTAGGCACAGGTACAACAATAGAGACTTCAAAAAAGGCTACATCTTAAGATTCTATAGAAGGGTTTGTTAAAGATTTGGAAGATTTATCATTAGTTAAGGTAGAGAAAGAGAAGTTATCAACAACATTGATTTGAATGGAGGAGAATAAAATTAAAGTTGATAATGCCTATTTAATAGAAGCTCATAAGAAATTTGAGCTCATCCAACAAATTCAAATATATGAAGACTTGTCTTTTATCACTCAGATGTTGGCAGAGGCCAAAAATAGCACTTGGAAAAATATAAATGTTAATATAACATATATGTGGCCATCAATGAAAATCACTTTTCAGCATGAAGAATTCACGAAAAGAGTTAATTCAGAAATACCAAATACTAAAGTAGATTTGGAGCACATATTAGAAGAGGCACAAAATATTATTAAGTTGTCAAAACCCAAGATCAAGGATGAATTTGAGGACCTAAACATTCTAGACACAACAACAACAGTAATTGAGGTTAAAATAAATTTAATAAAAATTAATTTGATGATACAACTAGACAACAAATATAATGAGCTCACGTTCCAAGTAAAAAGATTCAACAAAAAACTCACACTATTGTAGGAAAAGGGTCTGCCTACTCTAAGGAATTCTAATGGAAAATTGATTCAATTAGAAAATTACCATGAATATTTGTGTAACATAGTTTTTAATGCTTCAAATTTTGTAAAGACCAAAGGAGTTATTAGTGTAGAAGCATTTATAGATGTCCTACAATTTGATTTAAATATTCAACATGAGATTCAACACCTTTTTGTCAATAAGCCAACTTTTTACATTTATGCTTAGCTGGATGAAATGTTTAGAAACATGATAATGTTTTATATCCTAAATGAATAAATATGGGACCAATTTCTAAAGTTGATCGAGTAAGTACAACCGAAGCCCTAAAATTTCGAGTATACAGAAACACAATTTACAATAAATATCCACAATCAACACCAAATTCTTGCACAGCCTCAACAACGCACCAAACTTTACTGACCTTTCCTAATATTCTTCTTCTATATGTAAATTATTTGTCTTTAGTAGATATTATTTTGTAAATCTATTTTATTTTCTAGTCTAATCTGAGATGTAAAAAGTTTCAATGATACTTGGTAAAAGGACTTAGAAAAGGTTGGAACTTATATGAAGAAAGGAGCCACCTTTTGATGTAAGTTGCATTGATGTGATCAATTTGCAATAATACAGAGAGTATTGTTCCAAGATTCCCATGTCAAACAATTGGTGATGTACTTTCTCATGTGAAACTGTTATTTTCTCAGGTTTCCATATGTTTTCTATCTCTAATGTTTGAAGAAGATAAAGTGGAATTTTCTTAAGTGTACTTTTCTCTGGCTTGTAAAAAATATCAATTCTTTCATTCTGGTGTTAAGTATAGAATTAATCCCAACATGCTCTATATTTAATACAACTTAAATCATATTCATCCTACAAACTCCAAAAATAATTTAAAAGATCTAGAAGTTTTCCTATCCTGCCCTGTTACAGCTTCTCTATTATTGTAGTATTTTATCATCAAAAGACATGAATCCATGCCAAATGGTCTTTCCCTGTAATTTTTAACCAAATATTTGAAAACCCAACCTTAGAATGGAATAGCTAGCCTAATATATTAAGACATAATTAAATAAGAAAGAGAGATGCCTCTCTAAATATGGAAGGGTTAAATCCTAGTTTTTCAAGTGCTTTTGTGGTTACCTCTCGGTCTCTCTCCACAACCTAGGTAAATTATAGAGTGAAAACATCTTGGAAACCATACTAGGGACAAAACCAGATACAATCTATATTTTTTCCATGGTAAACACTTTTTTCAAAGCTCAAAGTTGTTTCCAATGTGTAACTATGAAATAAATGTTATTAGGCATATTTTTCCAGACAAATTTTGTATAGATATCTATTTGTAAATAATCTATTAATGATTTGGCTCCTAGAAATATCTACACTAAATCCCATTGAGATCCTAACCCACCTAAAATTGTGAATAATACTAAGAAACCTATTAGGAAGAAGATATTTAATGATAGCCAAGAAATCAATAATCCTTTGCCTAGAGATAAGTCTCTCCCTAAATTTTTTATCATTGTAGAAGATATTGAATTTGACTTACCTTTTGAGCACAGTCTCTTCCGAAACAAGTCATAAAGTGTTGTCCGTGAGATAGTTTTTGATGAAAATGTTTTGAAACCTTATATTTGAATCCATCAACTTGCTAATTTCAAATTCTTATGAGGATGTTATAAAACAGTTCAATGAGCTTGAAGATTTTGTGATTGAATTAAATCCAGCTCCTTAGAAATCATTTACTAATGAGTCAATTATTTCTTCCTTTTTGACCTCATCGCCCAACCCTCTAATGGTTTCTCTTATTTCCACTGTGCCTATTTCCTCTACTGTCTTTACTACTTTTATACCATCGCAAATCATAATCCCACTTTCTCTACCACCCTCAACATCCACATCAATTGTAGTTTCATATTTCTCCAATTTACTAGTCATGTGAGCTCATTTTGCACCCCATGTCTTTCATGGACAACTTCATGCCATTCCACGAGATTATTAGATCCATATACCTCAATTTGATGGCACAAGGACAAGAACAACACAACAACACATAGAGAGATCGAATGATTATTCAGATTTGCAAGAAGTTGATGAAGATGATGTGAAAATGAGGATCTTTTCACAAAGTTTGACAAGAGAAGTCAAGAAATGGTTAAGGGCATTGATAGCATGTAGCATTGCAGATCTCCCACAATTTCATCAAAGTTTCCTCAAAAGGTGGGAAGTAAAGAAGAATCATCTTCAAATCTTGGCTAAATATGAGAGTATAAAGAGAGAACCCAGTGAAACAGCCAAAGATTACTGCACTAGATTCAATAAAATTTACAATTCTGTTACAACAAAAATACAATGTCCATACATCTAGCTTTGATCAAATTTTCAGATGGTTTTGATGAAGATATCTCCTATCAATTGAGGGAGAGGAATCTTGCTACCCTACAGGAAATGTAGAGTAATTTTTTTATGTGGGAGAAAATTTATTGGCTAAGAGAGATATTAAAGGCTTAATGAAGAGTCACAATCAAATAAGAACCTTATTCTTCTTCATCAGATGTAAAGTTAGACACTTTAGTTAAAACCATGGAAATAATGATGGAAAGGATAATTTTAACTGACAAGCCTCCACCAACAGAAACTCAAGGGGTTCCTCAAATCAAAATCTTAATTTTAGGAAGAATTTTGCGCAAATTAAATAGAGAGAGAAAAGAGGCCCAAATGATAAAAGACAAATTAGACCTCCATTCCAAGAGAATTATGTAGATGAAGAAGCTAAGATAGCCGAGGACCTTGAAGAAAATCAAATAAACCTATTTGGGGAAGGTGAACTAGACAATATTTTCTTAAATAAGGAGGAACAAGATCTATTATTGTTATCACATATGGACGTCATCCCTGAAGTGTTAGATGATTATAAAAAGGGATACCAAAATCCTATCATGAAGGTACACAAACAGCACAATATCAAAATTAAGAAGATTACAGGAAATCCTCCCAAAAATATTCAGAGTGATACCTCATCCACCAGCTAGACAAAGGATTATTTTCAAAGGGATACTTCTCTAAAACATGATGTAAGTATCAAGGAAGTTGATAAAACTCAAACATATTTCAATATTGAAAATGAATTAGCCAAGGTCAAAATTTCTATTCCTCTGACAAAATTTATTAACAAGAATGCATATAGATCTCATGTCATGAAGGAAGTCAAAATAGGAGAGGAAACATACATAGCCAACTTAACTGTTGACCAACCTAAATTATCGTTTGGACCTGAAGTTCAAGGGAAGCCTCAAGATGGAAGTGTTCCACCCTTTTATGTCAGTTTTAACATCCATGACTACATTCTACACAATGTCGTTCTTGATTATTGTGCTTCAGACAATCTTATGCCTAGAGTCATTATGGAAAAGCTAGGATTAGATATAAGAAGGCCCTACAATGATTTATATCCTTTTGATTCTATTAAAGTAAGATTCTTAGCTCTTATCAAGGATTTATGTGTGTCTCTGGATAAAATCTCAGCAAAGAGTTTGGTAATGGACATTGTAGTGGTAAGCATAACTCCCAAATATGGAATGTTGTTATCAAGATCATGAGGAAACAATTATAGGGTACCTTGCAGATGGACATGACATATTCTAAAATTATTGTTTTTGGTCAATAGAGAAGGTTTTAGAGGGAAGAATTAATGAAATATAATGTATGCAACAAAGATAAACCAAATAATTATCCCCTCTATTATGTGAATTCAAATATGGATTCCTTCATTCTATATAATGACATATGTGTAGAAAAGGAAGCATCAGACTTGCAAACTGAATTGAGAAAATAGAGGAGATCAAATTAGATGCTTGAAAGGAAGATGGAGAGGGTGAAGCCCTTTGGAACATGGATTTTGATGGGGAAATGAGAAAGGAATGAGAAGAGGTAGGTTTTTGGGTTTTAAACTCACAAACAAGTATAGGAAAAGGATATTCTTACAATCTCATTTTCCAATGCACAAATAATATAACTAACTATGAAGCACTAATTTTATGATTGTAACCTTCGGAAAGGATTGGAGCTAAACATATATCTACACATGATGATTATAAACTCATCATTAATCAAATTACAGGTGAGTACTCGGCTAAACATTCTAGACTAAGGGCCTACACGAATGTTGTCTTAGATTTTCTATAGTATTTCCGAGAGTGTCATTTATCTCTGATTCCTAGGGGTCAAAATATCTTAGCTGATGCATTGGATACATCAACTAGCACTTATAAGATGCCTTTTCATCCCAATAGAAAATTTGAGGTTGAAGTGAAGCATAGGCCATCTGTCCCAAATAACGTTAGATATTGACAAGTTTTTGGTAGTGATAAGCCGGTAGATTTTTTTTTTTACTGTTAAAAGAAGAATTTAAGAATGTACATATTGACTCAGATAACAATATAGGTAATGATATTAGTTTTAAAAGAGACGAATGAAAATTTATAAGAGATTGAGGTCCTACTATTGAAAGACAATGTGTTTCCAAGGGGTTTGGTACCATTAGAAGAGTTATTTGATTTTAATGATGTGGCTAAAAAGCCAAATATAGAACCTATAGTTGTTGAGGTAGAATATTATAATATAGGTACTGAGGAAAATCTGAAGATTGTAAAGTTGTCCAAGTCCTTACCTCCCAATGAAAAACAGAAGTACATTGATCTACTAAAAGAATATTATGATGTCTTTGCTTGGAGTTATATATATCTAAAGGCATATGATACCAATATTATACATCATACAATTCTGATTAGAGAGGACCAAAAACCTTTCAAGTAGAAAATAAGGAGCGTAATTCTAGTTTTGTTACCCTTCAGAGAAAAAGAGGTTAAAATTTTTTTGATGCCAAAACAATTGTGCCTTTAAAATTTTCAAAATGGGTGTCAAGTCTTGCGCCAACAAAGAGAAAGATAGGAGAAGTAAGACTATGTGTAGACTTCAGGAATATGAACAAAGTGTCACTCAAAGACAACTACCCTATACCTAAAATGGATCATATTTTACATAAAGTAGTTGGTTCCAACATAATTTATTTGTTTGATGGTCTTTTAGGATATAACCAAATTTTGGTGCATCCTGATGATCAACATAAAATGAATTTCACAATACCTTGGGAAGCTTTATGTATGTAAAGTGGCCATTTGGCCTTATGAATGTAGGGGCCGCTTTCCATAGAGAAATGGGTATTTATTTTGTATATGAGAAGGATAAATTTATTGTGATTTATCTATATGAAATTAATTTATTCTCCAAAATAGATGAAGATCACTTGCTTCACTTAAGGATAATCTTTTAGAAATACAGGAAATATGGTATCTCCTTGAACCCCAAAAAAACTCTTTTTGGTTTAGAGGAAGGAAAACTACTTGGTAGCATTATTTCCAAGGATGGTATCAGAATAGACACCAATATATTTGAAGCCATAATGAAGATTGATCCTCCCAGGAAAAAAATTCAGTCTTTAATTGGATTCCTGAGAAGATTCATTTCAAACCTACCCGAGGTTTTAAGAGAAATCACAAATATGTTGAAGAAGGATACTGAATTAAAAGGTTATAGTGAGGAAAAAAATGTTTCAGTGAAGTGAAAGTAGGTTTTACATGTGCTCCTTTTTTAACTAGCACTAATTTTACTAAAGATTTCATGATTTTTTATTTTGCAACAGAGCACACTATTGCAACAGTTTTGTTAGAGGAAAAAAAAGGAGGAACATGAACAAACTATAACATTCTTCAGTAGAGATTTAAGACGTTTCTCCTTGAAGTAAAATGTCATGTAAAAATAATTCTTTTCTTTAGTAAAGGAACTTAAGGAATTCAAAGTGTATATTCTACATTTTCACATAATTGTTTTTGTTCCAGGTGCAGTGGTGAAGTATTTCCTCCTTTGGACTGATGCATATGGGAAAAGAGGAAAATTGATTGCAGTGATTTTTGAATATGACATTGAGATAAAGCCCACTAAACTCATCAAAGGTCAAGAACTAGCCAAACTGATGGCTAAGTAACAATTTCATGAACTGGACATAAATTCCATAGATTCTCTAAATGAACGATAAGATATGGTGACTCCACATGTATGAGTATAATTTCTTACTTCCCCCTAGTATGCAGATATTCTGTATGTTTTGCATAATTTGCAAGATCGTGCTAGTTTGACCAAAACCAAGGCTAGATTTATTAAACTAAAATATGTAAAGTTCTGCATTTTGAAACAAGATCTAAATTGGAAGGATGCTTCAGGTATTTTACTGAATTTATTATTGAAGGATGTAGTAGATAAAGTCATGGAGGAATTTCTTTAAGGTGATTGTCGAGGACATTTATAATAGAAGGCTACTTCCAACAAAGTCCTCAGAGCTCGTTATTGGCCTACCTTGTTTGCATATGTTCATAAAAAAGTTTCAACTTGTAATCAATGCCAAATTTTTGAAGGCAAGTGCAAACTCCTACCTATACCCCTCAAGCCTATCTCAGAGGAGGTGACTTTCCAACAGTGGTGTTTGGATTTTATTGGATAAATCCACCCAAGCTCTTCAACTCAACTTAAGTGGATCTTAACATCAATAGAATACTTCACAAAATGGATAGAAGCAGTCCCAAGAACACAAGATATGAATTTTTTCATCATTCGGTTCATTAATGACCATATTCTGTCCAGGTTTGGTTTTCCCCACAAAATTACTACAGAAAATGTTGATGATTTTAAATCAAAAGGGATGATTGATTTTTGTAGCAAGTATCACATAGTGTTAGGTCATACTATTGCCTATTATCCCTAGGGAAATGGATTAGTTGAATGTTTTAACAAGTCATTAGTAAGCATAATAAAGAAAATACTGCAAGAAAACAACAAATCCTGACATAAGAAATAGATAAATTCCCTATTGGCTTATAGAATAAACATAAATAAATCAATTGGAATGTCACCATTCCAATTGTTACATGGAGTAGGTGCAGTTTTTCCTCTTTCCCTAGGAATTCTAGTGCTAAAATTGTTGCAGGAAGAGGAAAGAGAACCAAATGATCTTCAAAGAAGGATCAATCAATTGATACATTTGCACCAAACTACAAAAGAGGTTTACAACAATACACAAGTCATTCAAGATAAAGTCAAAAAATTTCATTGCAGGAGGATTAAAGAATATGGTTTTCAACTAGATGATATTTTTTTAAGTGGAATGCTAGTAATGAGGTGAAAGGGAAACGTGAGAAGTTTGATAGTTTGTGGAAAGACCCTTATAGGATTGCAATTGTCTAAGGAACTCATGAATTTTTGTTTGATGATATCATTGGAGAAACATTTCCCGGAGGCCTGTTAATAAAGGCTACTCAAACACTATTTCAGTCAAGGATAGATAAGTTTTCAGATTATGTTATTGTAAATATAATTTTATATTTTATTATAAGTGAGGGTGGCTGACATTAGGAATTGAAGCCCACATAGAAGGCACTAAGCTTCTGATGAGTTGTTGCCAGTATTTATAATAACAACAGCTAATCAATTCAGCTATTGAATAAGAACAAAGGACCATCACCCAATGGACAAAGGCTACTGGTCTACGATGCTCTTAACGCCTCACAGGGAGGATGCCATCCCCATTGGAACCATTGTTAGGGTTATATAATTTATAGGATATATTGATGAATATTTGTTGATTTTCTCCCATGAGATGTTATAAATTACTATTACATTTTGCAGATCATTTTCAAACGTTAAAAGAAAAAGAAAAATAAAAAAAGTATGATATAAAAAAAGAGAAATAAAAATTACAAGGAAATAAATAGGGGATAAAATATATATACGCGAAAACAAAATAAAATATAAGAATAGAAAAATTATAAACTAAAAAAAATTCCCTATAGCGAGCCAATCATAATGCCGCTTTAATGTTAAAAATGCCAATTTCATATAATGTTTTGGAATTTGGTTATAATTGAATTATGGTATGAAATAATATGACAAGGTTCATTTATCATTTATTGTTAAATGGCTCATTCAAACTGATAGCCCATATCACTCCCATTAAGATCTATGATGCAGGTGTAATTTAGGTCCCCCCCACACTCCTGATAGTTAACACAAGGGGTGGGGGGGTGCAGAAATTGGTTTCTATCCAAACCACCTGGGGTGACGTAGTGGTTGTTGGAGAATTTCAGGGGGTCCCTCCTGAAAATACTTACCACCTACACCCACCCCAAATATCGCCTTCTCCCTCCAGTTATATTTTACATCCACAACTCCACTCCTGCTTCCTATCTTCTCATTTTCCCATAAAATCTTACCACCTATCCTGCCATGCCACCACCTAAATGTCAACTAGTCATTCAATGATCAAATAATTGCCACTAAATCCAATATTGAGGTTATTTCATTTAAATTTCATGTTGTTTATCCATTTCTTCAATCAATTTCGCCCGCACTATAACCACAAATTTTACAGTATGCAACTGATCGAACCAATATAAAAACCCCTAGAAGCCTCAGATTCACTCCCTTCACCACACCATTTATTTTGCAGGTTGAAGGTCGAGCTACCACCAACCATCAACATTCTACAATAGTTTTTCTTCCGTGAAGTCAACCAAATTTCACTCGGGTAGCCTTGTTCTTAGGATTTTTCTATAAAATGTCTTATGATACGATTTTTTCCACCTTCCTAGTTTTCTATTTCGAGCATGTCGACATGAAAAGGAAAGGGGAAAGTGTCAGAGAAAATTCAACTGATTCCCCCTGTCCCTGTTTTTGATAAATCCGATCTGGTTGACATGCAGTATAAATTGTTGAGTCGTAGTGTGAATTCGACCATTACAAACATTATAACTAGGGCAAACAAAAAATACTTGACAAAAGTGATGATCTGAACGTTTGGTAATCCCTTATCCCTCAATTGATTCCCCCCCAAACTCATTTTTCACTAAATTCTCCACTTTTTGCCAAGACAAAAATTTGTTATTTCACAAAATAACGAAGTCATTTTATCCATTTCCCCTAAAATTATATGTCGAGGCCTGCAAATTGAATACCAAGCCTCACATCAACCTTTCTAAGTAAATGTACTGATGGAATTCTACAAAAAATTAACCTTCCCTTAGAGAGTTCAAATCTTTAAATTTTTTCGTCCCGAAAACATTGAATTACCCCAGACCAATTCCCCATACCCAATTTCTATCTTCCTAGAAATGTCCAAACAAGTAATTTCTATGGTAACCTGACTACTTGGGTACTATAATGATCAATGGGTAGATGAAATAGTTCTGGGATTTTTGTCAATTCTTGCAGTTGGAAAAAAGCCATCCATTCTTTTCAATTACAATCAATTTTTGTCCAATGCAATACATGATCAATTTGTAAGTTTCAAGGCCGAATGTGTTTTCAAATATTAGTCAACATTGTTTTATATTATGTTATTTCATGACTTAGACCGGTTTAAATTTCCTTTACAAAAGACAAATAATGAGGGCAATCCTTTGTGAGTGATTCACTAGAACTCTTTGGTTAGAAATAACTTAGAGGAGTATACTTACATTGATTTTGTTGATAAGTTTCTACATACCTCATTATGCTTGCTTTGTAGTGATGTGATTTTGAGGATTTCACCAGAGATATCGAACATATTGCACTTTACAGAACAATCAAAAGTTGGAAACTGGGATTTATACGAAATTTACACTGAAATAGAATATATGGGTCATAGTTACCTACTTACAGGTTACCAGTGTTTGTTCCAGTTAGAATATTTGCATTAGAGTACACTAGACAAATGTTGAATATGGACAAGATGCACTTTGTATCCTACAAAAATAGATCATAGTTCAAGCTAAAGGATAATATATGTCGTTATATGGTCAACACGAGATCTACAACAAAGGTGGATGAAGCTATTTTAAGACAAATGAAATTTAACCCTAGTTACACTTGGTCTTATGATACTCCCGACATCATTTCAAAACGTAGATTGCAACATAAGAGAACTTCCTATGAACATACACTAAGGGCCAAAATTGAACAGTATGCTAACCAAGAGGAATGGATAGAGGGCACTTTCCAAGAAACTAAAGAACGATTGGTTAGTCAGTCATCCATGTAGAGACCTATTACTAAGAAGAAGGAGGTCAAAAGGGGAAGAAAGGACATGCCCCCTACTCTCTCAGAAACATAAGGTGCAAAAATTATTCTAATTAAAAGGAAAAATAAGGACCCAAATAATACTAAAAAATAATACCCTCAAGTTGATCTTCTGGTGATTACTATCGAGGATGAATATGTAGAAGAAAGAGATACACAAGAGTCGATCACAATAGTTTCGATAGGAACTCCTATCAATCCTTTTCCTCAATCATAAGAAATAATTCACTCACCTACTATAGAACCAACAGTTTAGTCTCGAGTATCTTCTAGTTCTCAAATTTCAACTCAGCACATGGAGATAAAGTTTAAAAATGAAGCTTTAAAGGCTTAAACTTATTGAGAATTTTGGAAACAAATAGCGAAAACACAACATATATTTCTCTCGACGTTTGACTCAAAGAAAGGACATATCCAAATGGTCTTCATGGAACTTTTAGTGCCAGCTTCCAAGAGTGCTAAAGACTACAAAGCCTCCATTTTCTCAATTGATACAAAAAAGGTACGTGAACTCGATCAAATTGATTTAAACAATAAAAAAAGGGAGTTTATATTTTAAATAATCACTAGTTCAACCATGATTGATTCCAAATTACAGTCATCCTTAAACAACATACATTCTCACTTGAATATTGAGAAGATGTCCTCATTTTCTAAATACAATAGAGTCAACTGTCTAGAATATTTGGTAATAAAGCGAGGACATGACCCTAATAATATCAAGGCGGTAGAGGAGCCTATAACGAGAAAATAGGGATATATTCAAACATTAAGAAATAAACTAGAGCTACCATCCATGGAACATCCTCAAGGAAAAGAAGTTGCTAGCATTAAAATGGAAATGGAAAAGAAGAAATTGTTTAGCAGAATGCACAAATACAAAAAATGGAGCTAGAAATGGAAACATTTTTAATAGAAAAATAATAGTGGGAAGCAGAGGGGACATATACATCAAGCACGAGTATATTAGTAAATACTTCAGCAAAGGCCACATCTTCAGATTCAATAGAAGAGCTTGTTAAAGATTTGGAATAATTATCAACATCATCGATGCGAATGGAGGAGAATAAAATTAAAGATGATAATGCCTATTTAATAGAAGTGTAGAAAAAATTCAATCTCATTGAGCAAATTCATAAATATGAATGACAGTCTTTTACCAGTCAAATGTTGGCAGACGCCAAAAATAACATTTGGCAGAATATAAATGCTAAGATAGTAGATATGTGGCCATCAATTCAAATCACTTTTGAGAAGGAAGAACTTATGCAATGAGTTAAGTCAGCAATACCAAATACTAAAACTGATTTAGACGACAAACTAGAAGAGGCACACAATATTATTAAGTTGTTAAGATCCAAGGCCAATGATAAATTAGAGGACCTAAACATTCCATACATGAAATAAAATGTAATGGAGGTTAAAAGATTTTTAATGAAAAATTATTTGATGATACAACTAGAGAATACATTTATTGAACTCAAGTTGAAAGTAAAAATATTCAACAGAAAGTTCACACTATTGTAGGAAAAGGGTCTACTTACTCTGAGGAATCCTAATGGGAAATTGATTCCATTAGAAAATTTCCATGAACATTTGTGTAACATAGGTACTAAAGCTTCAAAGTTTGTCATGGCCAAAGGAGTTATTAGTGGAGAAGCATTTATAGAGGGCCTGCAGTTTGATTTAAATATTTAGCATGAGATTCATCACCTTTTTATCAATAAGGAAACTTTTGACATTTACACTAAGGTGGATAAAAGGTTTATAAATATGATAAGTTGTTCTATCCCAAATGAAGAAAGGTGGGACCAATTGTTAGAGTTGATCGAGTAACTACAAATGAAGCCCTAAAATTTTGACACTAGAGAAACAAAATTTCTTGTAAAATAGCCACAGTCAGCACCAAATTCCTTCAAAGCCTCAAGAGCGCAAAAAAGTTTACCCGACTTTCCTAATCTTACTCCTCTATATATAAAATATTTGTATCTTTAACAAATATTATTTTGTAAATAAATTTTATTTCCAAATTTGATCTGAGATTTAAAAAGTTCCTATAAATACTTAGTAAAAGGACTTTGAAAAGGTTGAAACTTGTATGAAGAAAGGAGCCACATTTTGATGTAAGTTGTACTGAAGTGATCAATTTGCAATAATACAGTGAGTATTGTTCACGAATTCCCATGTCAAATAATTGGTGATTTACTTTCTCATATGAAATTTTTATTTTCTCAATTTCCAGATGTTTTTTATCTTTATTGTTTCAAGAAGATAAATGGCTGAATCTTCTTAAGTGTACTCTACTCTAGCTTGTAAAAAATATCAATACTTTCATTCTGATTCTAAGTATAGAATTCATCTGAGCATGTTGTATATTTAATTGAACTTGAATCATATTCATCCTACACACTCCAAAAATACTTTAAAATATCCAAAAGATTGTCTATCTTGTCGTCTTACAACTTCTCTGATATTTTTGCATTTTATTATCCAAAGAATCAGGAATCCATGCCCAATGTTCTTCCCTTGCACACTTTAGCCAAATCTTTGGAACATCAACATCAAAACCCAATAACTACCCTAATATCTTAAGACATAATTTAAATAAAAAGGAGTGATCGATCTCTGAAGTTGGAATGGCTAGCTGCCAGCTTTGCAAGTGGTTTTGTGGTTAGCTCTAGGTTTCTCTCCACATCCTAGGGAAAGTACAGAGTGATAACACCTTCCAAAAACTTATTTGTAGATTCCACTTGGCTATTGTCCTATAGATGATAAGGAGTTGACTACTAGTGTTTAATTTTATATTCGTTCATAATTAAATCAACTATATTTGATGTAAATTGAGCCCCTTGATATGTAGCTATCTCCCTAGGTACTGAAAAATGAGAAAAAACATATTCAAAACGAAAATTCACTACTAATTGTTCATTAGCTCTTACAAAATATTTTTCTTTTTCCAACTTTATCACATAATCTATGCAAACTAATATGTATTTCTTCTTCTTTAGTGTTGGATTAATGGGTATCACAAACTCTAAGGCTCATTTCCCAAAAGGTTCATCAAGAACTTGTGGATGAAGAGGAATTTCATCATCTATAATAGGCTGAGCCATTATTTGGGAATTTTCACATCTTCTTACATACCTTTTGTCATCTTCAAAAATACTTGGCCAATAGTATCCTCGCTAGAGAATTTTATAGGTTTTCCTTTTATCTAAAAAATGTCCACTACATGGCTCATCATGACATGCTTTCAAGATATCCAACTTCTAATATTATCTAACAAATATATAGATGTCCATATCTACTCCTCTATAAAAATATCTCCATGAATATAAGACTATCTAGCACTTTTCCTAATCACTTTCTCCTTTTCTTTCAATGAAAATGATAGTGGAAATTTCCCTATAGAAAACTAATTAGCAATGCCAGTGAACAAAGGTGTTATAAAAAATTTTCTATTATATTTTCATCTAGAAAGTTATCTACTACAAAAATGGTCTCACCAGAATTGTTGATTCGGAAGAAGAAATATGCTACCTAATTTTCTCTCCATGTCTTGTCTAGCAACGTGATATTAAATTCCTATAATAGTAGCAAGCATCTTGTAATTCTACCATTTTTATTGATTTGTCCATTAGATATCTAATAGAATAATGATCAGTATGCACAAAGACTTCATAACCCATAATGTAATGACAATACTTATTAACTACATGTTGGGATGGGGTGCCCTAGGTCAGTTTTGGGGCAAAAGCCAAACTTTTGATGTAAAAATATGTAAAGTCTCCACAAATTGTGGATGTGGGGCGCGTGGTCAGCTAGGACTCAAAAATGGTTTCTGCCCTCATTTATGTAAACTTGAGTCTATTTTGAAGATCTACCCATGGTCCATGGACCATGGGATTGTGTAAATAGGTGTGTCTTACAGAGTCTAAGGAAATTCTATGTCTTTGTCTATGGGTACGACGGAAGTAGTTTATAGAGTTAACACAAGAAAGTAAGTCTTAGAGGGAGGAAAGTCTCTATAGCTGAGTGTACAAAGGTCTACATTAGAGTCAATAGTTGAGTGTGTAGAGGCCTAGAGTAGAGTCCACAACTAAGTGCGCAGACCCCTGCAACTATGTGTGCAGGGAAGTTTTGAGTCTGTAAACTTATATTGAAGATCAATAAAGAAGGTTATTGCATAAATTCCTATGTTTTATCCTTGTAGTTATGATATTTATGGTTGCAATATATGTTGTAATGAATAACATCTTTATGAAATAGTGATGTATTTATGCGTGAATTTCCTATATCCGTCTTATTAACTGAATGCAATTGATGTTAAGTGTTTACGCAAATAATATATTGCCTTCTATTAAGGTTATTAAGCAGTAACACAAATATGTGCGGATTCCGATCTAAGATTAGTCTATGATACATGTAAGTAGACAATCTAGTCGTTAAAGGTCAGCAGAAGCAAAGCATAGACCTTTGTGGAGGTCAAGGGTTACTTAAGGGAAATTATAGTGCTAAGCTTTAAGGGCTTAGAGATTTGCACGAAGGAAAATATAGGTTATAAAGAGACATCACATTGGTCTCTAGATGCATAAAATTGGTTCCAACATCCCCCCATACTACTTCGGGTGAGACTTCAATCTGTGCTATGCGGATTGATGTCAAAAGGGCCAGTAGTGTACAGTTTTGTTTGGCACAACTAACTCTGAACTTGGATCAAGACCCACTAAGCCAACAAATGGTTCCACTGCTAGGAAACATACTAGGCCCACACATAGTAACGGTTGACATATTGAGAGCTCTTTCTTGATTTTATGGGTGGTGGTGCATGGCAATTACATAGGTGGAGTTGGGGGATCTTCGCAGCAAGATCATCGCTCCACCCGAGTGACTCGAGGGTGAGTCACGACCTTTGTGTTGGGGGCCTGTTGGGATGGGGTCCCCTGCATGGAAAATTTTAGGGGCTAAGATTCACAGATGGGCTAATTTTCCATGTTTTCTCCAAAAAAAAGAATTCACCAATTCCCATTTTTTCCTAAAATTGATTTGCCCAAATTTTATAAGAAAAAACAATCGCCTTAAAAATCACCAAATTTTTATAGATACTATATAAAATCATTAGAAGTTTGAATTTTATTACTAAAATATCACCAAGAATTTTATAATTTTCATATTATGCATCACTAAGATTCGCTAAGGTTTATAATCTTTATGATAAATTTCCATCCTTAAAATTTTCCCTGGTCCTGTAGGTCAGTTTTGGGGAAAAAGCCCGAGTTTTGATGTAAAAAGATGAAAAGTATTCGCAAATTGTGGACGTCAAGTGCTTAGTTAGTTAAGAGTCAAAAAGGGTTTTTACCCTCATTTATGTTAACTTGAGTTAGTTTTGGAAGATCTACCCATGGTCCACAGACCATGGGACTGTATAAATAGGCATGCCTTAGAGAGTCTAATGTAGATCTATGTCTTTGTCTATAGGTAAAACGGAAGGGGTTTAGAGAGTTAGCGCAAGAAACTAAGTCTTAGAGGGAGGAAAGGCTCTACAACTAAGTGTGGAGAGGCCTAGAGTAGAGTCCATAGCTGAGTGCGTGGACCCATGGAGCTAAGTGCACATCGATGTTTTGAGACTATAAACTTATACTGAAGATCAATAAAGAAGGTTGCTACAAAAATTCCTATGTTTTATCTTTGTAGTTCTATTATTTATGGTTGCGATATACATTGTAATCAATAATGCCTTTACAAAATACTGATGTATTGATTTGCGAATTTCCTGGATTTTTCCTATTAACTGAACGCAATTGATGTTAAGTGTTTACGCAAAGAATATAGTGCGTTTTATTAAGTGTATTAAGCACTAAAGAAAGTCTATGCAGATTAAGATCTAAGATTAGTCTATGATACGCGCAAGTAGATAATATAGTCATAAAAGGTCCACAAAAGCCAATCGTAGACCTTCATGGACATCTGGGGCCACTTGAGGGAAATTACAGTGCTAAGCCTTAAGGGCTTATAAATTTGTGTGAAAGAAGATCTAGGTCATAAAAAGGCCTCACACTGATCTTTGGATGCAGAAACTTGGTTCCAATATCCCCCCAAATTTCTTCAGGTGAGACTTCAGTCCATGCTATGTGAATTGATGCTAAAAGGACCATTAGTGTAGGGTTTTGTTTGGTGCAACTAACTATGAACTTGGGTCAGCGCCCACTAAGCCAACATTATGTAAATAACTACCAAAAATTCTTTTCCAGTGACAATTTAATTGGTTTCTTCCAAAGTCAACCTTTTACTAGTATAGTAAATGGAATATGTTCTTTATTGTTCGTTTTTACCTAATATTGATCCTATGGTTGACTTAGAAGCATATGTAGATATATTAAAAGGTAATGTCCAATCAAGTGCTCTTAACATAGGAGTCTTAGAAAAATTTTCTTTAAGTATATCAAAAGCATGACGATAGTGATTAGCCCAATAAAATTAAATATATTTTGGTAGAAGTTTAAATAATGGAAAGGAAATTTTTGAATTAGAAAAAGAAAAACTCCTCTAATACCCTAGATGTTCTAAAAAAATTCTCACATCTCTCTTAGAATCTGGAATTGTAAAGTTAACAACTAATTCAACGTTATGTGGATCTACCTTAATAACTAAGAAAGAGACATGGTGACCAAGGATAATTCGTTCAATAAACATTAAAAAACATTTTTCATTGTTTAAAGGAAAATTTGACTCTTGGAATCTTTTTAATCATTTTTCTAGGTTATTAATTGTTTCCAAAAGAGTGTTTTCGTAAATAGTGAAATCATCCATATATAGTTGAACTTAGGCTTCTATGATCCATATCAAGTTTATAGAGAAGTGTTTTGGTGAAAATCACATCGTAATTCATTTGTTGACATGTTTCGAACCAACAAGTGTGGTTCATTACTAGGACAAGTTAAGGAACCAGATCATGGCTACAGGTTAAATAGAGAGAGACGATCATTCAACAACTATATTTGATCAGGAAATGGCTATATTGGACTGGGTAAGTCGAAAGAACCAAGAGATAGGGATAGGGAAGATCGATTAGCTAATTAATCTATTTTTGTTATATTTATTTCCATTATTTGATTAAATGTGACCTATAAATCAATAATTAATTCATATACCTTTTTTATTTCCATTATTTGATTAAATGTGACTTATAAATTGATAATTTTTTTTTTCTCGGTAAAAGCTAGCTAGTCTATTGTATTATATTTACAGGAAAACTTTACATACAGTGAGACAGGCTATCCAGGGCCAACAATGGCACCTTGGATAGCTTAACTTGATGCAAAAAGATCCCTCGCAGGGGTAGCACCTACAGGACATTCCAACATTCCTCCAAAACTTGCTGAGGCAAAAGACAAAAAAGACATGACTACACCAAAGCATAGAACATCGCTGAGCTAAACATGAACGGGACGGCCCACGCAGGGGCTTCCATCAAAAACTGACTGTGAACCTTGTCCATCAAAGAACTTACAGTGGACCTTGTCCAAACACGAGACCGACATAAACAAGACAATATTAAAAACTGAAAATAAACAAACACAGTGACGAGCAAAACCCAAATACTCGCAGAGACCTTTAGCTTAGACCAGAGCCGAGAGAGAAAGGCATGTGCTGGTGCGTGCATCAGAGGATCCATCTTCGGGCTCTTCTTCCACGATATATCTCCAACCTTGGCCCTCAGGGACTCCTTCCCAAATGGCCCATGGATCCTTTGCGGCGGCTTGAGGTTTTGGCTCGGGGGGATGAGAAGGGGCTTGTAGGATCTCTTTCCCAGAGGTGCCCACCTCAATTGGTGGCTGCAACATAGGACTCTCCTCACCAATGCCCTCTGGAGGTGGTTCCGCCGAACCTGGTAGCTTTCCACCATCATTGCCCTCAGGAATTTTAGTGAAAAGAACTGAAATATGAGCATTGATACCTGCTTTATCCTTTGAGCTGCCCAGGGTGAACACAACTGAGCCGAATGCTGGAAGCATTGGCTCTCCTTCACTTGAGCTGCCAACCTCCATGAACTGCCCAGCTTGAATTGGTGTGGCTTTTGCCCTCCTGTAGCAGTAGCAGCAGCAACAGTGATGGTGCTCATCTGCTGCAGGGGGGCGAGAGGATGAACCTCGCCCAGGTCCCCTTCTGCTTGGTTGCTGTTCTTGCAGCTTTGCCATGGACTCCCCGTTGCCTCCCTCGTGTACCTGAAGTGAATTGTAATAACAAACATAGTGCGGACCTTGCCACAAACCACACAAAGGTGTAATAACCACCGAGCAAACTTTGCCTGAGGGAGAAATTTCCCTTCTCGCGTCCAATTTACTTCGATTGCCCTTAAATTGCTGCTCCCACCTGAGGCAATTACTTGAGTTGCAGCGACGGAATGCCAAGACTGCGAATTGAGGTGGTAAAACATCCACCCATCCAGAATTCCTCTGCGCCTGCACCGCCCCAGCTTCACCATACCAATGAGCTTGCATCGATTCACCTTCCCCTTGAAAACTTGCATCCTTCCCTCGATGAGAGCGAGCATTAACTGCGTCCTGCATCCCCATCGTTTCACCCTGCTCGGCATTGAATGCCCAGAGCTCGGGCAACTGAACAATATCCTTTGGCAGTGATATCCCATTAAACTGTATTGTTAGCATGGGGTGGCACATGCTGGGCATGTGGCTCGACCCCATCTGACGTGCCAGCACCCACATCCGGGGATTCAGCGTCGCTTTGGAGGAGACTCTCACAGTCTTGAGTCTGTTAATTGCTTGGGATGATGTCCAAGTTTCCCGATAGGAAGGTTTGGTTACTTTCTACCCCGATATTGGCTAGGAGATCAACAATCTTATTACCTTCTCTTCTTGTGTGGTGAAAGGAGAGGGCTCTGTGATTGCGCAACTCATGAGCAATGCTGTTTAACCTTGCTTCTAGTCTCCAACTGTCAGCAACTTTTCTGGCTTGAGAGCCATTCTGAATGCGCATGGCCATGTTGATGAGGATCTGGGAATCGCCCTCCACTATCAACGGTTGAAGATTGAGTCAGCTAGCTACTAGGAGCCTTTGCCAGAGTCCCTCCAACTTCGCGGAGTTATTGGTGTCCCATCCGATATTGCCGAAGTAGATCTGTAGGGGGGTTCCGTTGTGATTTCGAATAATACCTCCAAATCTTGCTGGCCCAGGGTTGCCTTTAGAGGCTCCATTAAAGTTGAGTTTGTATGATTTGATGGGTGGGGCAATCCAGCTTTTGACTTCCTTGATATTGCAATTCGTTGTCTGATGCATGGCATACTCTTGTGGCAGCTGCAGCTTCCAATTTTTGAGGATGTTTTTCTCATTGTCTGTGGTAGGGAGGTCCTCTTTTGTCCATGATCGAAGAAGCATATTTTATATGAGATTTCCATGCAGTCTACTCCAGATTTCCTCAATAGGCGAGCTCTGGTTTTTGAATATGCGCCTATTCCTTTCCTTCCAAATGTTCCATAATACTGTGCCTGGGATAATGTTCCACAGGTAGTTGAGAATCTCACAATCATAGGGACTTTTCGGCCACTGTCGGATGGTATCAATGATGTCGCCAGTTCCTTTGCATCTTTTTTGACATCTGAAGCCAACCTTCTCCCATAGCTGATTGGCGATTGAGCATGTATCCAGAAGATGCTGCAAGGTTTCCTCATTTTGAAAGCAGTTGTGGCATATCGAAGGGCCTTGGAAATTGCGTCTCCTCAGCTTATCCCAGGTGAGAATCTTTATGTGCCCAACCATCTAGAGGAAGTGGGAGATTTTGGGCCAAGCTTTGAAGCCCCAAATTCTCCCCCAGAGAGGATCCGGCCTGGTGGGGAAGTCGCCTATAAGATTATAGGCTTCGGAAGTGGAATAAGATCCTCTAGGTAGATAGCCCCATCTGAGTATGTCATCGCTGTTCTCATACCGGATGCTTCTCTTCTTTAACTCGTTCTCAAGTGCTGCTACTTCCTGAGTGCTTGTGATACTGGTTATCTGATTACTTGGTCGCCATTTCCTGAATCCATTTTCCGTTTCCTGTTCCCAGAATCGATGGACGGTTGCCTGCTGCTGCTCCTGTCTGTTCGGAATGATCATTGAAGGAAGATCACTCGAGAGTTTGGGCAATTGGTTCCAAGCGTCAGTCCAAAATCTAGCACTGTGACCATTCCTAATTTCCCAAAAGCTGTGCTTCTGAATGAGCTGATGATGTTGCTTGGCGGCATTCCAAATAAGTGACCCTTTGTTTGTGGGCGTGAATCTTATGAGCTCTGCTTGGGGCATGTTGTTGGTATATTTGGTTGTCCATATTTTAGCCCATAGCTTATCTGGATTAGTCACCCATTGCCACCATATTTTGGCGTTCATGATGGTGTTGTTGTACTCTGGATCTCTAAGTCCTATGCCGCCTTTGATTTTGGGCCTGTAGACAGTATCCCATTTCACAAGTGCCCATTTGCGGTTAGTGGCTGAGCTTCCCCACAAAAAGTCACGCTGCAGGTTTCTCAACCTTTTTAATACCCACTTTGGTGCAGCAAGGATAGAAAAAAGATAGAGAGGCATGGCTTGGAGGATGGACTTAATAAGCACAACCCGACTAGCTAGATTGAGGGAGCGGTGAGTCCATAGATTGAGTTTTGAATCGAGCTTCTCAAGAAGAGTGCGCCAAGCAGGCTGCTTTAAGGCCGAGGCAGTGAGGGGAGCTCCAAGGTACGTGGATGGGAGAGAGGCGGTGTGGAAGCCTAGGATACGGGAAACGACAGATTTAACCGATGGAGGGGTGTGGAAGAAGAAGATTTGTGATTTGGAGCAATTGACCTGGGTGCCAGAGGCTTCAGAGAAGTCGTTGAGCAGGGATTTAAAACAAGAGGCTTCCTAAACTGAGGGATAACCATAGAGCATGGTGTCATCAACAAATTGCTGATGAGAGGAGGCCGGGGAATTGTGGATAGAGATTCCTCTGAGCTGATTAGAATGGAGGGCCTGCTTGATGTGTCTGCCAAGTCCTTCAGCCATTATCACAAATAGGAAAGGGGAGAGGGGGTCCCCTTGTCTTATGCCTCTGGAGGGTTTAAAAGGGCGGGAGGGAAAACCATTGACAAGGATGGAGAAATGAGTGGAGGTGATAAGGCTCATGATCCAGCGAACCCAAGTGGAGCAAAAGCCAAAAGCTTTCAACATATGTTGAATATAAGACCAGCTGAGCTTGTCGAAAGCTTTGGAGAGATCAAGTTTGAGTAACATACCAGCTTGCTTGGATTGCTTGAGCGAATGAATGATTTCATGCGTGAGGATAATGCCATCCATTATCTGTCTGCCTTCGACATAACCCGACTGCTCCGGAGAGATGAGCATGGGTAGAAGAGGTTTTAACCTGTTAGCAATAACTTTGGATATGACTTTATAAATGACGTTACAGAGAGCAATGGGCCTGAATTTATCAGGTGTAATGGAGTTTTCCTCTTTGGGGATGAGAGTAATGAAAGTGGAGTTGAGGGAGGGGAGAAGCCATCGCAGAGCTCTGGATTCCTCTACTATTTGCCAAACCTCCATTTTAATCAAATCCCAGAAAGCATGAAAAAACGTGGTCGTGAAACCATCTGGTCCGGGGGCCTTACCTTCTTTGAGCTGCGCCATTGCCTCATCTACCTCCTGGATAAGAATTGGGCGCATGAGTAACTCGTTGTGTTCCTCTGTGACAAGCTTAGGAATATTGTTGGTTATTTTTCCAATCGCCCGTTGCCGATCCACTGCCTGCTCTTGGTGTACCTGCTGGAAATGATTGAGGAGAATTTCTTCTATTTCCTCATGCTCCTCAACTTTTGCCCCTTCTTGGTTCTGGATGAAAGGAATCTTATTATGCATCCTTCTCTGCACTGTAGTTCTATGGAAGAACTTGGTGTTGCGCTCTCCTTCTTTTAGCCATCTGACCCTTGATTTTTGCCTCCAATAAATTTCCTCCTGCTTTCTTCTTTCTTCAAGCTGATTGTGTATGTGTCGTTCTTTGTCCAAGGTTGCCTCCGTGTGCCCAGTATTAATTATTTTCTGATGGAGATCCCTCAGCTCCTGATTGAGCTCCTGTTGCGCCTCAAAAATATTCCCAAAGGTCTCCCGATTCCAGCGTTTTAGGTGACTTTTTAGAAATCGCAATTTCTGCTGTAGCTGGTACATTTTTGAGCCCTCTGGTGGGATGAAGGAGGCCCATATGGTTCTGACGAAGTCCTTGAATGCTGGATGTGTTAGCCAAAATCCCTCAAAATGGAAAGGTCTTTTGGTTCGATCCCCTGGTCGCTGCCATTGCAAAGCGATCGGCCAGTGATCCGACCCAGAGTGGGCCAAGATTGCAACAGTGAGATCACCTTCGAGATGCACCGCATTATCCGAGATCAGGAATCGATCTAGTTTAGAAGCAATCTGATGCTTTCCACCTCTGCGATTTCTCCAGGTGAAAGTGCCATTACAGAATGGTATATGTATGAGAGAGGCGTTTTGGATGAAGTCCTTGAAGCGATCTACTTCAGGTTCCAATCTGGTTCTGCCTCCTATCTTGTCCTCTATTTTGGTTATCATGTTGAAGTCCCCTGCAATGATCCAAAGTGGATGTTGCCTATTTGAGCTTAGCGCTTCAATGGTGTCGAGGAGCGCTCTTTTACTTCCAGTGTCCTGCGGAAAATAGACGTTGGATAGGTTACCATGTATGTTGGTGCCTAGAATGTGAAAGGCGGCTTGAATGAGGTGATGGGAGGCGTGGAAATCAGTGAGCGATACAGCTTGGGTGTTCCAAGCTATTGCAAGCCCACCAGAGGCTCCCGTAGCATCCACAACAACAGATCGGCATCCTGGCCAGGCCTTTGAGAGTATGCGACCCAACGTAGTACTATTGCATTTGGTTTCTTGGAGGAAACACATCTGCGGATTTTCCATCTTGATCATGTTTTTTAACATCCTATATTTTCCTGGGCTATTAAGCCCTCTTAAATTCCAGGATACAAGCTTCATGGTTCAACTAGTTTGGGCAGGGCTGTAGTACTTCGTCAGCTTCGCATATCTACCGGAGTCCACCAGGAGTTTTCCGATCTCTATTGTTCTCTGGAGATCTGTCTTCCTCCCTCTTTTTTTGGTTTCCTTTGGACGCAAGCTGCCATCCCAAGTGCTGCCAGGTTGTATGCCTAGTTGGTGTTGGTGGAAAGCTCTGGAGATGACCACTTCCAACTTTTCTAGATCTGTCTCAGAGATGGATTCATATGCCTTTTTTTTGCAAGCTAGCTCCAGTTCAATGATATCCAGACCATGTAGATCTATGCTTTCTGGCTCTTCCTCCATTTTTTGCACTTGACTGGTTTCCTCTTGATTGGTCTCTGAGTCCTGCGGGGGGATCGTCTTCCCATCCACCTCCATTTCCTTTGGGATCTCCGCTGTGTCTTTTGGATGCCTGCTTAAGATGGTCAGGATGATCATGGGAGATTTAGACTTAGGTGGGGGGCTGGATGGAGGGGGGTGGGTGGAAGAGGAAGGGCGAGCAGGGATACCATCAGTATCAAGGGGTTGATCATCTGAGAAATCGCCTAGAATGTCAAAGCTATTCTTGGAAGCGGGATGCTGGGATTTGGTAGGCTGGGGTTTGGACCCATTTTGAGGCTTTTTATGCGAGCGCTTCCTACTGGGGACTCTGGTGAAACCATCCTGAGATGGGGATTCAGACGATTCAGAGGAGTTGGCTTTGGCATTGAGAGGGCAATCCCGAAACAGATGCCCGAGTGCATGGCATCTCCTGCACCTGAAAGGCACATGCTCATAATCGAGAGGCTGGATCCACTCCTCGTCGCGATGGGCAAGGGTAACTGACTCAGGTAGAGCTTCATTCAGACGGATAAAGACACATATTCTTGCATAGGAGATATACTTACGGGTTTTTGTTTCGTCTGCTGCCCTGATGTATTCTCCCACCCCGTTTCCTATGCCCTTTAGACAATCTTCTTCCCAGTATTCATCGGGGAGTGAGTATAATCGGATCCATACTGGTGCCCAAGTGAGATCTTCCTTGTCAGGGTTGAATCTGGGCATCCAGTCCCTCATGTAGAGACCTGCCGAGTTGAAGAAATACGGTCCTCCTCCTAGGATCCTGTATTTGTCTTCCAGGCAAAAAAAGATGGCAGTGAAGACACCCTTTGGTCCCAGCTGGAGAGTGACATCTCCCTTAGGCTTCCATTTTGCCGCAATCCAGCCATTTAAGGCTCGTTCGGTTGGCCAAAACCCTATGAATTTTCCAATGATAGCGTGATCTTTCATAAACTCTATCCTTCTATCGATCTTATCTCCGGGCAGTTCTATTCGCGGTCTTTCTTTGGCTACAGGTCGACAGGTAGATGAAGTGACCTTCGGGTTGTTCGCCTGAGTCTCTTGTTCTTCTGGTGGATCATTGTCATTTCCTTGTTGCTTTTTCCCTTTGCTGAGAATGTCCGGATCAACAGATCCAAAGATGACCTCAGGCCCTGGGTTGTGCAGTGAGGGGGAGAGCTTTGACGCCCCCCCTGAGGCGGAACCATTGTCCTTCGCTGATCCCCTTCAGCGCTGTCACGCTGCAGAGAATCCTGAACAGAGCCTGAACTCGATCCTCGTTGCTGTCAGCGCCGTCAAGGGTTTCTTCCTCAGAACCCTAGTCTGATCTTTATAGAACTTTGGTTATCATGATTTTGTGCCTCATCCATAAGAATATTGAGGAAAGGGACTTCTTGAATTACAAGGAGGTTAGATAAAAATTTTAGAATGAAACTATATGAAACTGAAGAAGAGCTTGCTTGTCTAGCAATCATTCCTACAAAAGAATTTGTCTGCATCACTAAATCACCAAGATTCATCGTTGATCATATTGTCGCACAAACTTGCAAAGAAATTCACACGATCTAAGCATAGATTGACTACCTAATTGTAATTTTATTAGCAAAAATGAAATTACAATATAGAAAACTGAATTGCTTCGGTTTATTATTTTAAATTACTTTTTAAATTGAGTTGTTATTGTGTTTTATTATTAATGTGCCACTACAACATCTCCCTTATACTAGGTTATAGAGCATCTCTCGATGCAAAAAAATCATAAATAAATCATATGAATGATTCAAAAATATTTTATTAAACAAATTAATAAATTATTTTTAAATCACATATTTTTTCAAATTCAATTATTTAATACATCTAATTAATCATTAATTAATAAATCAATCATAATTGGTATGAGACATTTTCATCCTACATTTCTTTTGAGATGTTCCTAACATAAATGACTACCTTTTACAATCATATTTAACTTTGTGGTTTAACTTTAGTGGACATGATCCCCCACATTGGGTGACTAGGGACATGTGCCATTGCAAGGAAAATGAGGACACTGCCACCTCCCCAACAAAGAGAAGTTGGCATGCCTCCCTCCTATACCATGTTGTGTGAAGTGGATAAAACAAGCCACCTAAAAATTCATTATTACATGCCAGTTCTAATTGCTAAAGAGATGGTTCTTATTCCTACAGTGATCTAGGCATGAACCAAATTGTTCTTCCTTGCAATAGATATTTATACCATCGTGGTGCTTGGCCCCTTAGGTATAATGACAAGCAGTTCAATTGTTCGATCTTATTGTTGGGCTTCAAAGGTGGTCATCTTGTCATGGATTGTTCATTCTTGTTATTTCTTCTCACTATCTGTGCATGGGTATTTTAGTAGTATGTGTGCTTCACTTCTAAGTTTCCTTCCCTCTCCTATGATTTTGCATTGCTAGCTTTGTTATTAGTTTCCCTCCATCCTCATTTTCTTCTACACTGTGACTTTTGTTCTTTGCTTCATTGTTCCCTATGGTCCTTTGGTCCCGCTACATTTTTATGGCCTAGCTAATATAGTTCATTAGCACGCTTGTTGATTTGGGTTGTTTGAGGAATGAGACAAGATATTAACAATAGAATATGTCACCACTGTATAGAAAAACATGTAGATGAAATATCTACAATAGAATATGTCACACCCATGGGGCTTTGGATTGATAGTGTATGGGTGCATTGATAAGGCACTCCTTGTGAAATGGTCACCAGTTCAAATCCCCCGTGGATGTTAGCCTACTGTAGAAATTTCACCTGTAGAACAAACCAATATATGCAATGTCCTAAAGCATAATGCTTGTTCTACTTCTACAAAACATTAAGCATAAGCATAATCGAAATCATGAGAAACATCAAGCAGAAACATGCATAACTGATCAAGAGAAATAATCACACATAACACAAGATATATCCAAGGGAAAGCACCAGCATAAAACCCCAACCATGTATTATCAATCAAGTGGAAATCCTCTTCACAATACAAGAAGAATTAGCTCTCAAGCTATTCAGTTCTCAATGAACTATGAAGATATGAGGATATATCTCATGAACCACCCAAGCGCTGTTTATATAGGCTTTCCCTATGGTCCTTACGTAGTTTGCTTAGGAAATAATATTAAAAGCATATGCTATTTATTCCAACATACCAAAAACAACCAATGGTCCAACTACATATTCCTTGAAAACACTAGTTCCTCAACCATGCAAAAACTACTTACTAGAAATAGTTAAGCATCTGATAGTACACTGTCCCACATTTGATCTCAACTGGGTCTTTGACAGAACTGACATTTAACAGTTATCCATGAGTGAATCCTCAGTTATCTAAAATAATAGTTGTCACATGCATGCAAGCATTAACAAACTATATTTTATTATTTTAACAACTTGTTATAATAATCTAACTGGACTTGACTAGTTAGAACTAAGTCAACTAATTCTCTCATTATAGAACTCATACTTATTCCCTCAATCAGTGGAGGAAATTAAGGATAAATTCTTCAATGAGTGGGACAACTCATGTGCATGCTCACAAAGACTTCAAATTCGAATTTCCTTAACTAATTAACTCAACTGAATTAATTTATTAATATTTCCAACTACTGTTAAGACCAAAATTAATTTTACTTCCTATAGATAGATTAGGGACAACTATAAATAGGAAGGGACTCAGAAATGCTATTTTTAGAACTTTCTATTTTTAGTAGTTTCATCTCTCACCCAAGGTGGCCAATGACTTCACTGGCCAAACTGCTATTTTTAGACATGCTATTTTAGCAGGTCTATTTTTAGCACATTCTAAATTTAACATTTCTTGTTGCACATTTTTCAACACTCCCTCTCCACAAGAAAGGCTTTCTCTCGAACCCCATTCTGTAACTCTGGAATGTTCTGCATGCAACACATCTACCAGGTCCACTTGCTCCAACAAAACTTGGAACAAAAACACTCCCAATTGACCACTCTGTTGGGCTAGGAAAATACTCTGATGCTGAAGCTCTACCTGCTTCTAACAAGTGCTCCCTCTTTGACATTTGTGCTACTGCAACATATCCATGCATCTCACACCATTGCACACCTCTTCGTGCCACCTAGCACTGTGCAAAACACTTGTGCCTCTCGCATTGCTACAACCTGCTAGCTATGCGCTGTCCTGGGATTCCTTGCACTGTTGCTCTCTCTGCCGCTCCATCCACATCTGTCTCTACCCAATCAGTTAGTTCTTGCTACTCCACATTGGGGCTCGTGTAGCAAGGTCTCATCCAAGAGGTTGGGTACGTCAAGGATCCTGCCCCTCCTCCTTGGGATGATCACTCTATATCGCCCCACCTCCTACCTAGAGGTATGGCTGCATGTGATCCTTCAGCCCACCTGGCTCGAAGTTTCCCCCTAGTGGAGGTCTCTACATGAGTGGATGTCTCTACTGGATCTCCACTCAGCTTCCCTTGTTGTGGCTGCTCCACAACCTCCTGAAGCTGCTGTAACAATCGTGGCTCCTCCACAATTGTCTGAGACTTCTCCTGGATCTGCATGTTGAGAGGTATTATACCCTCCCTCTCAACCACCAAGTCTCCATCAGTTGCCTTGCTGCTCAAGGCTTTGCATGTATCTTGAACCTCAAGAGCATACAAGTTCTTGACCCGTGAACCAATCTGCTTCACCTGTCTAGTGATGATGTGTCTAAGGAAAACCTTTCCCTCTTTGAAGACTACATCATAGCCTCTATCTTCCAACATCGCGATCGACACCAAGTTTCTCTTCAGTCCTGGTACATACTTGACATTGGTCAAGGTAAGGCGAGCTCCATGCTCCCTCTGAAAAATAACCGTGCCTACACCTGAGACACTATACTTCTCATCATTACCCATCCCTATGAGTATCTGGAGATCTTTCTCCTCCAAAGTACTGAACAAACTTTTGTCACTGGTCATGTGGAAAGAAGCTCCACTATCAAGAAACCAACCACTTCCCATCATGGATGAAACCATGCATGCGAAGACTGTGAAATCCAACTCAAACTGTGAAGCAAGTGCCTCACCTTTAGATCCTTCCCCGGATCCCTCCTTGGATTTCCTCATGGACAATTTGCAGCATAATCGCCCAACTCATGACAACGAAAGCATCACACTTTTGATTTGTTAACCTTCTTCCCATCATTGGAAGAACTAGATTCAGAAAGAGAAACCTTCTCCTTCCCCTTCTTCGCCTTACTCGCTAAGGCATGGTTCTCCTCATCATGCATAGATGAAGAACTGTCTCTGGTGCTCCGTCTGATCTCCTCCTGCATCAAATCTGACCATAGTCGTTCCCAATTTGGTAGTTTTCTCCCTTCCATTCACTGAGTCCCGGTAGCTATGCCAGCTCTTAGGAAGGCCAAGGAGTGCTAGACTCACCATATCCTCATCATCGAAAGTCACCCCCACACTTCCCAGCTCATCCCGACATTGGGTGAACTTCGTGAGATACTGGGGCATACTATCTCCATTCTCACACTTAATGTTTCTGAGTTATATCCTTGAGCGTCATTCCACCAGCTCAAAACTCAACCTCTTCTGATATAAAATTCGTGAGAACAAAGTATTTCTCGTACAAAGATCGATTGTATGGGCATTCACCGGATATCTCAACTTCCAAAAGAAGGATGAATCCAGAGGTTGCCTAGCCCAATTACAGACTCTGCCTAAAGAAATAAAATGTAAACACTTACTGAATAATAGATCCGATGATCAACTTCGCTCTGATATCATTTAGAACCTGTTATACAAATTAGAGAGCTTTGATACCATGTATAAATTTTGAATAATATGACACATATTCATAGAGATTATCCCGTTTATACACTAATTGCGGAATACATGCATAATACATAACCTACTCTACGTTGATCATCAATTTGCAGTATTAAGAAACATCAAGCATGCACACATTGAAGCATCAATCACACATATCAACACAGTATGTACCCGGGGAAAGCATAAAGATGAAAACCCTCAACTATCTGTATATTATATTGATTGAGAACATGTAACAATACATAGTACAATACTCCTCGCAAGTACTCATTACTATCTCCACCTGTTACACACAAACTAGCTCAGATCTGAATCAAGTCACTGGCTCAAATCTCCTCTGCTGTTTGCCCGCCTCCACTGCACAATCCTGCATGAGAATAATGATGAATGAATGATCCAAATTCGTATTTCCCTTGGATATACCACACAATCCTCATTGGAAATACTCAATCCATTGATTGTGCAAGTCTCATGCACAACTATAGTCACAACTGACAGCTGTCTTGCCCTTTCAGTCACCTCTAACACTTGTCTCCACTGAACTGTCGATGCAATGAGTTAACTAATGTATTCTTAGTTGATTTATGAGTTAATAATTAGTGAATTAATTAATAATTAATTCACACCACTCATCACTAGTGTATTTTTTAGTTAGACTAAATACAACTAGTTCAACCAAGTCAAACTGAACACAACTCCATCAACTCCTCATTCAACTCCACCAAACTCAATCACTTGAGTTCTAACTGAAGTCCTTCATGCAATAGCTCAACTAACCCATAAGAAAAGAGTATTTTCTTCTGGCAGTTGCATGTGCCACATTCGTAGTTCGAACTGAAGTGCTCCAAGAGGATAAGGTAATGTTTATAGTCCAAATATTATTAAGAGCTAATAATATTCGACTGTTCTATTTTTAGCATGACAGTCTAAAAATAGACTCCGTCCATATGTCTAAAAATAGAAGTCCATGTATTTTTACGAACATGACCAATCATCCACAAATAGCATCCTGCTCATAGACCATGATCCATATGTCTAAAAATAGACATAGTCTAAAAATAGGCTTTGCGCCAAAAATAGCCTCCGGGTCCACTTAGTGAAGGCAACTTCTTTTCACTAAGCTCCACCATCTTGTTGCATTTTCAACAATTAACCTTGTACAAATTTGGACTATTTGCTATAGATAGTCCATCACAGAAGCTCTATAAGAGCAAGATCATGGGCATAATTTTACTGTTTCTTTATTTATCCTGCACCAACAGTTGAAATTTATTTTTATATGATTGATGCATATGTGATACTAAATATGATTGACATACTAACATGGTTGAGTTGTCACGACAAAGATAGCCATGGCATCTCCATGAGTGAAAAGTTCATGATTATGTTTATTTATGTGTCACATGTAAGATATAATAGTGTGTGTGATTGACAACATGTCTCAAGCAACATAAAACAAAGCCAACTTAGTAGAATGAGGATGGGAATGGTGCAATCTAGTTCTGATCAATCACAACATTAAAGTGATGAGGTCAGGGCCAATGAAGAAGAAAGATCAGTTGACCAAGGGGGAGAGAATCACTATCCAAATTGGATGGATAATTTGAGGAGCCTAAGGGATGAATTTAAAATCTTGATGGTAGAAAATGAGAGGTTGGTAAGAGTTCAAGAAAGACAAGCTGAGATAAAAACAATCATTCTGCAATGTCTCTCATACTTACAGAGACAGAGGTAGCCTGAGGTGCTAGTCACAGAGACAAAAGGAGCCCTCAGGAGTCAGGAGAGAATATGAATGGGGAAGATGATGGTATATCCAAAAAGAGGCATCAGACTACAAGTGAGGACACAATGAATGGAAATGCATCATTGAACACCCATGAGGAAGAACCAACACTCATGTTCATCATTTTAGCATACCATCTAGTTCTACTACCAGGAGGCACCACCATCACCATCATTAGCATCCAGGAGGGAAGGAAAATAATTACATGTATGAAGAATTCACGAAGGCCAAGCCACCCATATTTGATGGGGATATGAAGAAACTAGAAGAGCCAGAGACTTGGTTGTTGGGCATGAAGACAATTTTCAGAATTCATGATTATTTTGAAACATGAAAGCTAGAATTTCCACCTTCAACTTGAAAGGAAAAGAAAATATATGGTGGGAAGGTTTGAAGAATTTTAGAGGAATTATTGAGAAGGAATTGACTTGGATATAATTTGAAAATATCTTTAGAGAGAATTATTTGTCTGAAAGTTATTATGATGGCAAGGAAAAAGAGTTGTATGAACTCAAAATGGGGTAGTTAACATATGACGAATATGTTACCAAGTTCCTAGAACTGTTGAGGTATGTTCCATATCTCATGGATGAGAAAGCTAAAACTTAGAGGTTTATTAGTGGGCTACCTATGGTGTTCATGGAAAAAATTGAGTTACTGGAACCATCAAATTTGAAGGATGCTATTGTTGGATAGTTGGCATTTCCCAGATGGCTAGTGGGAGTGAGTGTGTTGGCATTGATGTGAACAACCATGGGAGAGATGTGCCGGGCAATTGGAATTGTACGATAGTTGGAAAGTGTGTTGGAATTGATGTCAACTAGACTAGCATGGATGCTAGGTGGTAGAATATGTGCTTAATGTGTCAAGCTTAGGGGGAGTCCCATGGTTGCTACAGCCTCTTCTATACAATCATCATAGTAGCAGGCTTATTGGAGAAGCCACACAATGATGATTATGATGGTTGGGAGTCCCATGATTTGGATTAGATTTTGCCTCAATAAATAACCTTAGATACTCTTGGAGATTGCACAATTGGATAATTCTTGGAAATAAATTTCCAACGATATTTTGAAGTTTGCAAATGGCCTCTTGGATAAAAAATTATTGCTAGTCAAAGTTGAGGTGCCCTAAAGTTAGATGGTATATTTAAAAGTGGTCTTGGGTCAAAGTGGTGACCAAATTTGGAATTTAGATAAAGTTTGTGAAGCCTTTTAGCAGAGCAACTAAAGGAGAGTTGGGGGGACGTGGCATGAAAACAGAGCAACGAAAGAACTTTTAATTGGTTCAGGTCGAGCCCACCCTACAGAGGTACCTTAGAACCCTACAGCCCTGGAAAGGCAGGAGATTGAAAGCATATTTAAAAAGGGTTACAAGAATACAACGAGTCATTGCAGTGGGAAGCTAAGAACCCTAGAATTTTGGAAGGATGGAAGGCTCGGAAGCCCAGAGCCCTGGAAGGATGGAATTTCGAAAGCATATTTAAAAAATGGGGCTATGGGAATACTGTGAGTCAAGGAAGTGTGAAGTTTAGAACCCCAGAAGGTCCAAAAAATCAGATGCTCGAAAGGTCAGAACCTAGTAGTTTCTTATTAGATGAATTTCTTAAAAGTGGAAAGGTTGCGGGGAGCAAAGAATTACAAAGGAAATTGCTTGCAAAACCAAGGATTGAGGAACCCTTTCTCTCTCCTCTAATAGGACAGGTGGAAACACGCTATTGATTAGAGATGACATTAGCATGATGTTATGTTGGAAATGTAGAAGGAAGATTCAAGATTTTTGTGTTTCCTAATGGGCTAAATCCAGGTTACATGTGTCACCACTGAGGAGATGCCACATGGGGTTGATGACATAAACATGACATCATCCCAGAAGGGATACCTTGGAAGTATTAGTAAGGAAAATAGGTGGATGTGTCAAGAAAGCCGACTCATCCCGATGCATCTTAATTGGTGCGCAAGTGCAACAGTGGTCCCATCAGAACACAACATCCTGAAGGTATGGAGCCCATAAGTTTGATAAGGAAGGACAAAGGGAATGTGTTAAGTAGTAAGCACAGGGAAACATCCGTTAGAAAACTCATCTTGATAGAGCCTTTGATTGGCCAATGAAGGTGTAGGGTGGACCCCACATGATAGTTAATCCCAGCAAGAAGAGCCCATAGGAATTTAAAGAGAAAGCATGCGAAAGAGCCGAGACTTGGAAGCCACGAGCTAAGCGTCAAGACCAAGGGTATGAGAGAAAATAACAAAGGGAGTTTAGCCCCCACAATCTAGTAGAGAGGTATAACACCTAGAGACCTAGCTGTAGGCCGTAACACATGGTCCTATGAAGGAGAATAGGTAAAGGTTCCAAGAGAAGGGTGCTAAGGCCAGGTGGGTCGAGCCCATAATTCCATGAGCTCATAAGTCCTAAGGAACACTATTTATAAAAGTTACGAGGATGTGGGCACCTAGGATTTCAACCAGTTGTGGCATATATCAAGTGGATCTCAGTGAACATGGATATGTGGAAGTTTTGCACCTTTTGGTGGTCATAGGCCTTTGGGGCTTTTGATGAGCCCCAAAAATGGATAATTATATGGGCTCATGCAGCCTCCTAATTCGACTTAATCCACCATTCTCATTATTTTATTGCATGATTTTGATTATATTTATGCTAATAGAGTGAATTGGGTTAGTCATTATGACAACAACTCTAATGTGTGCTTTATGCAGTCTTTTTGGTAAATTTGGAGACAAAATCAAAGGTTTAAATGAGCACTTGGTAGCCAATTTCATGGAGAGGATTTTTAGGAAGGTGTCCACTTCATTTATGGGCCCTTACCTCAAATTATCCACCATCAGCTCGGAGTTCAAGGGCCACAAAATCGATTATCACAAGGGCAGCCGAGGAAGGGCTAGTAAAGTTGTTGTTAACTACAAGTTTTGGTAGCCGAGTTTCTAAAGTTTAGGAGGGTTGTTGGGGTCCTCAATTTGTATAAATAAGAAGGCTTAGGGCCTCATTTCAGTTAGTCACTTTGTAGGCAGAAGTTAGCTAGTTTGTAGTTCAGTTTTTAGCCTTTTTTAGGCAGTAGTTTAGCTTTGCATTTCAGCGCACTTTCATGTTTTCCTTGTGGACAGTTTTTGGAATGTAACTATTCTTTTGATCAATAAAGATGAATCCAGATTTGCACCAACTCTAATCTCTCTTAGGAGGCTATAGCTCTTGGGGTTGGGCCCATCTCAAGTGCCCAGTACCTCCTTTGTTTACCTTTATGTGTTTTTGCTGCATTGTTAGAATAAAATATGCTATTTAGATTTAAATTTTGTTTTGTTATTTAGATTGAATTTGATGATTAAAAAGGATTTTTATGTTCAGATTGATTTGATAGGTTAATAACAGATAAGATCTTCAGAAAAAGTCCATCAAGCACCTCTGATCTCACCTCTCCCTCAGTGGGATTGTGAATTGGGACAAAGGTGACCTTGCTGCCACCAAAAACACTGTCTTTGCTCCACCATGCAATTATTAGTGTTAGATTTTCATTTGCCGAAGTTGATATCAGTTGTGGTTGCATGCTTAGGTTCATGATTTCTTAGTTGCATAGTTACTTCATATGATTTCACTGCAAATAGACCTCTGTTAATTTCCTTTGCTGTTATCTAGGTCAGATTAGGTCAAAGTAATTAGGTTCTTGATTTTCCAAGTCTTCATTTGTCAAATTCGAAAAATAACTTACAGAGCGCCTGTAATACCTCTCCATCCACCTGTACTCCATTAATCCCATCTGCTCCATCCTCCAACCCAGATTCTTGCCTCATGTTTTCCATTTGCTCACTTTTCCCTAATTCCCATATTTTTGTGCAACATTGCTCCACTTTGCCTTGAACAAACCCAACCATCCTCACCACTCTTCAGCTCCATTCCCTAAGGCCTGGACCTCCTCACACCATTATCTCACCTCCATACCCACTCCTTCATCTTTTTCCCTCCATCCATCCTCCAAAATCCCATTTCTGAACATCCTGTAGAAATTCCAGAAGATCTTGTAGAACCCCTGGAGACTTCCTGTAGAAACTCACGAAAGTGGTTTCTTGATAGCCAAACTCTGTGAAACTCTCTAGAAGGGTGCTAGGGCCCCCTTAGGCCCTCTCTGAACCTTCCCAACCTCCTGCAAGCATTTTCTCTCACCGATCCACCTCTGCACAGTAATAAACAGTGAAAGCACATGCATGATAATTTTGACAACTTATTCAAAAATACAAAAAGATGTTTTCTTCAAATAGTGATAACTTAGACACATGCATTTTACCTTCCTAAAATTCAATGGCACCTCTGTCAGTAGCTCGCATCCTCTTTTTCACATCAGTAGGACTAGATGGTAAAATTAGGGTTTGCTAGGGTTTGCATTTCCTTTCAGCTTTTCAGTTTCTTTCCACAAGTAGATTAGCTTCCTTTGAGTTAGCTTTCATCCATCAGTTAAAAAGCTTCTTCTCAAAGCTCATAGAAGTTGGCTTAAGCCCCTAGCGGACTTGTGCCAGCTAACCAAGTGACAATTGCAGCAAGACCTAGTACTTGTGCATACAGCATCGTCGCTTCCAAGTTTGTTACGAACTATCAGGTTGATACAATTAAAGAAGGGAGTCCCAGGAGTTGCAGCATTATTGCTGCAATACTGGGGCCCACCATCTTTTTGGCGCCATTGTTGGGGAAGCATCAGAGTATTGGTGGTTGCTTCTATTCTTCTATTTTCTACTATAACCTTCTGCTAAGTAGTTTATTTCATTTCCATTCTGCAATTTCATTTCCACAAAAGTAGAGTAGACATTTCTTGCTTTCATAGATTAGCATTTCAATTCTGCAAGCCTAGATTAGCATTTCAATTCCGCAATTTCAATTCTGCAAGCGTAGCCTAGCATTTCATTCCTACAATTTCATTTCACCAAAATATATTAGTGATTTCCTGCTTTCATTTCAATTCCGCATTTTCATTTCAGCAAGATAGATTTTAGTTAGCTGCAGTTCAATCTATTTCATTTTTGCAGGTACAAGCAAAAATAAACCAAAAATATTTCCTTTCATGCCTTGTAGGAGTAGAGATAATTCAAAAAAATGATTGCACAACACCCCTACTGCTTCACATTGCCAAACTTCTCTCTTCTTCGATGGTTGTGATTAAAGAACCCTTAGGTGGACAACAAGACATATTTGAAGAACCTCTAGGGGAGAAGAAGAAGAAAACATTCCTCTGGAGCAAATGGCTACAAACAGAAATGTTGGGAGCAGTACCTTATCCAAAAACGAATTTGCAAATCAGATGGAAGATTTCAAGAGCAATATGAGGCAGTTTCTTACCATGCAACTGGATACCTTACAGATCCAAAGGAAGCAAGAGGAAGCCAAGAGGGTTTTGGACATCTTTTTTCCTAGGTGCACTAGAAAGCATCCTAGGAACAAATGTTGATTGCACTCCCTAAAAGTGTGTTTCCTCTATGAAGAATACCATCCTACGAATTAGTGCCCTTCCTTGCTTGGACTTAAAGCTGCATATTAGAGAGCCAAAGGAGCCACTGAATCACTCTATTATATGAACCAAAGGAGGCCACATGGACCCATACCCTACCAATAGGGAATGTAAGGGACATCCCAGACATATTACGACCCCTATCAAGCCACTTCCATGCCTTCTTGGAGTCCCCCTACTCACCTCCATGGTTCACACCCCCTCCTTGGTCGTATCCTCCTCAATACCATGCTTCTCCAATTGCTCATTCATTTCACTCTTATGCTCAGCCACAACTTCAGTGGAATGCACCTCATTAGGGGTGGAGGCCCCAATACAACTCTCCCTACTCATTTGCCTCCACCACTTGCCCAACCACAACCCCATCCACATCCATCTCAAATATACACCCCCACTCAACTACCCGTACCACCATTTCCAAACCCGCACATTGGAATAACTCAACCCAATTGCAAAGCTGAGGCACAGCATTTCCAAATGACTCCTCTTGAGCTCAATTATCTTCACCATAGCTCAGGAAGAGTATTGCAAAAAAGAGATTATCTTGAAAGCATTAAAGGACCACATCCAACAAAAGAAGACTCAAAAGAGGAGATAAAAGGACCATGGGATACACTAGATGAAGAGAAGACATCAGAATCAAAGATCGAGAGAGCTACCTCATGGTCACCATCAAATCCTCCATGTATTCAAGAGAAAGATCAGCAAAAAGAGGAAGATGTGAAGGTCATGATAGAAGAAGATATGAAGAATGATCTAGATCAACAAAAGGACCAAATATATCAGAGCTATATTGAGATATGGTTCCAGACAGTCACTAAGTTGTAGCAGTACTCTCTTCCTCAGCTATGCTTAATCCCTTCAAAGTCAAATCGTTTGGTCTCTGAAATTTGGATACCTATCAAAGCATGCATTTCAAGCCTCCACATCATCTTGTCTCTAATCTCGATGTGCACATGGTTCCATTGGAAGTATTCTTATACTTGAAAATGATTTTTTTTTCAAGTAGGGTAGGGTAGAAAAAAAAGAAAGAAAAAAAAGAGAAAAAATGAAAATGAGAAGAAAATAAAAATCTAAGGTGAAAACCTCCTCGGAGGCGCCTTAGATTGGCTCATTGATTGAAAGCCTCCATGAGGCGGTCAATGGGTTGGAAAAAAGAAGAAAAAAGAAAAAGAAAATAAGATCCCTAGGTTAAAACCTCCCTTGGAGGTGCCCAGGGCAGGCAATTAGGGTGAAAACCTCCATGAGGTGCCCTAGTTGTTTTGAAAAAAAGAAAAAGAAAAAAAGAAAAAAGAGAAAACATGCTTAATCTCTGTAAAATAACTGCAGGTTGTAGGGAATACATTGCAGGTAAGGAGGGTCACGCAAAACAAGGATAGGGGTCTATACCAGGCTACAAGACATCCCTACAGACACTCCCTCCATGGCCACTTGCCTTTCCTAGTATTTGATCACATTCAGCTCGAGATTCCACCTTCTACAGGAAGTTCTGGGCTTTCTACAGGAAGTTCTGTATTTCTACAGAAAACATCCTGTAGAACCTTCAGACAAGCCAAATTTGATTTTGGAGGGGAATCTGATGGTTGGGATCAGTTTGTTAGGCCTGTAGCCACCCCTGTTTCCATCCTTCACCTCTCTCCATCATTTTTTCTACCTCATTGTGCTTCTACAGGAAGTTCTTGTAGAAATTAAAGGAAGCTAGAAATAGATTTCAAAAAGGCAGTTTGGCAAACATGATAGCTTCCTAAAGGGTTCATAAGTCCTCCTGCAACCATCAAACTTCTCCTCCATCATTTCCATGCCTGCATCACAGCCCAAGCTCATTTTTTCTTACCATGCAAAAAACTACAGAATGCTTGGAAGCAAAATTACATAGTGCTGAAATTTGTTTTTGCCCTAACTTGAAAACCATGCATCCATTTGAAAAACCATTTTACGGGGAGTTTTATAGGGATGATGGCAACATGCACAAGCGGTTTCAGCTAATTCCGATGCACGATTTCCAAGAAATCAACCTCCATAGATTTCAACCATTTTTACATTTTCTCCATATTCATGCATCCGTTTCAAAACCTGTTTCATGGGGAGATGCATATGGGTGATAGTAACCTACCCAAGTAGTTTCAACCAATTCCGATGCACGGTTGCCAAGAAATTGATCTCTGTATTATTTAGCCATTTTCCATTTTTCTCGAAATACGTGCATCCATTGATCACAATCTTGCTATGGGAAGTGCACAATGATGATAGAAACACACTCAAAAAGTTTTAGATCGATACGATCTATCGTTCGGGAGAAATGGAAGAAAACATGTTTCTGCCCTGTGAAAATTCAGCGTCAACAGCATGAGGGCGAAAATTTGAACGTTGAAGCAGGCTCCTGCAGTGTAGATTCAGCCAGAGGATACCTGCACAAGAGAAATAACCACACATCAGACAACAAAAAGCTTATAGCATAAAGGATCCAGGCATGCAACAACAGAATATGAGTATGCAGCAGCAAAAAGGACGCAACAACATGTCGACTTACAGGTATGTGTCTAAACGAGTTCCTCTATTTGCATCAATATGATTCGAAAGTTCATAAATGAATGAAATGGTGGGATTAAGACATGAAGCTAGAGAAGTTAACCCAACAGTGCCTTGACTAGTTCTCTAGCGTTCAGCCGGAAATCATGCAACATGCGTGTACAGTTAACTCACGTGAAATTTAAAAAAACAAGGAGTGTTGGCCATTTGAACTCCAGTGCAACTAATCAAGAAGTTCATAAATAGCACTGCAGTCTGCATGTGGCCACGTACCCTTGGCCACTTCACTCCCTCGCCATGAACCATGCCGCAACTAAAAAATGCTCGGCTGACTCTCACCATCTGCTGATTAATTTTCACTTGCAACGTTCTTAGCCGAAGTACGCGTCCTCTGCTCCCACAATATGTTAACCCGTCGTCCTCCACCGAGCTTTTTGGACTGGTTCAAAATTCTCTCGTGTATCGGGCTCACTCAGAGGCGCAATGGCATTCTACAGGAAACAGGGGGGGGGGTCTTCTACATGAAGTACAACATATCTGTCCGAAGCAGGGAGCCTGAACTTTTCCTCATCAAGATTAGAGTTCTGAGAAAGGTAGGCTCGAAACACACTCTCCCATGCATAATACGTTTGAAAGGTGGTGAATTAAACTATTTTGAATAGAGACAAGTTTGCCTGTGAGTCGAAAACCGTAGTTGCCTGTGTATAGCAAGAAATTTCTCAGTCGGTTTTGTGTCATCCTCCACGGTTCCCAGTAAAAAATTTCCCCTGTAGAAAAGTTAAAAGCACTGTGAGGGCTAACCTGTGCATGAAGAATTCAAATTTACATGGCTTTATGCGTGCTGTGGATGAAAATTGAGCTCTGTGCCCTGTCTATGGAAACCTAAGTCTTCCTTTTATACACGGACAACCAAGTATTTGGGCAGCAAAAGTCTTGAAACCAGGGAATTGTTGTTCATTGATATCAAACAGCCGAGGAATTATTCCTTGAGTCCAGGAGGAAACCATAAGCAACACTTCCTTTTTTGATCAAAGAATAAGAAAAAGGGAGCACTATCACCATGCCAGGGGGGATTCATAATTCAGCATTATCCATGGTTATCATTTTAGGTTGCTGTGTGAACTTAGACATGGAATTGATTCACCTCCGGTAAAGAAGTTAAGCATTCCCTATTTTCTTCTACAGTCATTAAGTGAATGTGCCACAGAAATGAATGAAGAGATTCCAAACCAGTTGGCCCATCATGGGCTCATCAAATTATTAGTAGAAGATGCCCTGCACACCTACACAGTCCCCATATGATAGGAAATCTTCCGAAACATGTCTCGGGATGACAATATCAGAGTTTTGGCCAAAACTATCATCCCATCCAGCAGTGAGGAAGAAATAACACATTGAAAAAGGTGAGAAAACCAATGATGAAGAAGTGCAAGACACTCAGGCACAATAAGAGCAGAGAGGAAAAGGAGAAATGGGACAAATTGCTGAGCCTAAAACTGTGGGAGGAACAATGGCGCAAACACCCAGGGAGAAACGACTGTAGAAGAGAGCAGAGAGGACTGAAAAAGTCCAAACAAAGGAGGGCTTAACCAAGGCAACCAAACAGGAATTAAAAGGAAAGCCACATCCATCCAAACAGGCTGAAATAGTTTCTAAAGAAAGTCTGAAAACAGTTTCTATAGGAAGTTCGAAAATAGTTTCTACAGGAAGCCTGAAAACAATCGACACAACACTTTCTACAGGAAGTATGGAAACAGAGCAACAAAAGGAGAAATCACCTGAGATTTTGGCCAGTAATACAACAGCTGTGCTGGCTACCTTAAGCACATCTCCACAACAAAAAGGGAAGCAAAAAAGGGAGCCTTCCATGTATTTTAAGGCAAGAAGGAGCACGAGGATAAAAGCAGGCAGACCCTAGCCACAGTCAAAGGAGCCAATTTTCATTAAGGACACAACAACTAAACAAAAGGAGGAGTCTCCTTCAAAGAGATCCATCATCTATGAATGAGGAAGCTAAAAGCCTTCACCTAGAGAGAGAGAATTAAGATGATGGACTCAAAGACAGTTCTACAGGAGGCTGAGACAGTTCTATAGGAAGCTGAGAATTCTCTACAAGAGACTCAGGCTAAGCTAAGAGAGACTGAGAAATTGGAGGAAAAAGCGGCCAAACAATCACAGGAAGAAGGAAAGACAAGGAAACATCTGATGGACAACAAAGAGAGGACAAGTTGCAGGCTGAGGTTGAGGTGCTAACAAAACTGCTACAAAAAAAGGAGCACGGGCAGTGGGAAGAAGCAGGGAGAAAAGCATGGTTTCATGACCGAGAAGAGGACATCACTTCAGAAGCTTGGCATGATAGAGAGGCCACCAGGGCCATCAAAGATGAAAATATAGATTAGTTGCTCAGAGGATGAGCAACACTTTCAGTTGGGGGGTGATGATGAGCCCCAAAAATGGATAATTATATGGGTTCATGCAGCCTCCTAATTCGACTTAATCCACCATTCTCATTAGTTTATTGCATGTTTTTGATTATATTTATGCTAATAGAGTGAATTGGGTTAGTCATTATGCCAACAAGTCTAATGTGTGCTTTATGCAGTCTTTTTGGTAAATTTTGAGAAAAAATCAAAGGTTTAAACGAGCACTTGGTAGCCAAATTCATGGAGAGGATTTGTAGGAAGGTGTCCCCTTCATTTATGGGCCCTTACCTCGAATTCTCCACCATCAGCTTGGAGTTCAAGGTCCACTAAATTGATTATCACACAGCCGAGCAAGGGCTAGTAAAGTTGTTGTTAACTACAAGTTTTGGCAGCGGAGTTCCTAAAGTTTAGGAGGGCTGTTGGGGTCCTCAATTTGTATAAATGAGAAGGCTTAGGGCCTCATTTCAGTTAGTCACTTTGTAGGCAGAAGTTAGCTAGTTTGTAGTTCGGTTTTTAGTCATTTTTTAGGCAGCAGTTTAGCTCTGCATTTCAGCACATTTTCAAGTTTTCCTTGTGGTCAGTTTTTGGAATGTAACTATTCTTTTGATCAATAAAGATGAATCCAGCTTTGCACTAGCTCTAATCTCTCTTAGGAGGCTATAGCTCTTAGGGTTGGTCCCATCTCAAGTGCCCAGTACCTCCTTTGTTTACCTTTATGTGTTTTTGCTGCATTCTTAGAATAAAATCTGCTATTTAGATTTAAATTTTGTTTTTTTATTTAGATTGCGTTTGATGATTAAAAAGGATTTTTATGTTCATATTGGTTTGATAGGTTAATAACAAAGAAGATCTTCAGAAAAAGGCCATCAAGCACCTCTGATCTCACCTCTCCCTCAGTGGGATCGTGAGCTGGGACAAAGGTGACCGTGTTGCCACCAAAAACACTGTCTTTGCTCCACCATGCAATTATTAGTGTTAGATTTTCATTTGCCGAAGTTGATATCAGTTGTGGTTGCATGCTTAGGTTCATGATTTCTCAGTTGCATAATTAATTCATATGATTTCGCTGCAAATAGACCTCTGTTCATTTCCTTTGCTGTTATCTAGGTCATATTAGGTCAAAGTAATTAGGTTCTTGATTTTCCAAGTCTTCATTTGTCAAATTCGAAAAATAACTTGCAGAGCGCCTGTAATACCTCTCCATCCACCTGTACTCCATCAATCCCATCTACTCCATCCTCTAACCCGGATTCTTGCCTCACGTTTTCCATTTGTTCACTTTGCCCTAATTCCCATATTTTTGTGCAACATTGCTCCACTCAGCCTTGAACAAATCCAACCATCCTTGCCACTCTTCAGCTCCATTCCCCAAGGCCTGGACCTCCTCACACCATTATCTCACCTCCATACCCACTCCTTCATCTTTCCCCCTCCCTCCATCCTCCAAAATCCCATTTTTGAACATCCTGTAGAAAATTACAGACATCCTATAGAAATTCTAGAACATCCTGTAGAACCCCTGTAGACTTCCTGTAAAAGCTCACGAAAGCAGTTTCTTGATAGCCAAAATCTATGAAACTCTATGGAAGGGTGCTAGGTCCCCCTTAGGCCTTCTCCAAACCTTCCCAACCTCCTGCAAGCATTTTATCTCACTGATCCACCTCTGCATAGTAAAAAACAGTGAAAGCACATGCATGCTAATTCTGACAACTTATTCAAAAATACAAAAAGATGTTTTCTTCAGATAGTGATAACTTAGAAACATGCATTTTACCTTCCTAGAAGTCAATGGAACCTCTGTCAGTAGCTCACATCCTCTTTTTCACATCAGTAGGACTAGATGGTAAAATTAGGGTTTGCCAGGGTTTGTATTTCCTTTCAGCTTTTCAGTTTCTTTCCGCAAGTAGATTAGCTTTCTTTGAGTTAGCTTTCATCCATCAGTTAAAAAGCTTCTTCTCAGAGCTCATAGAAGTTGGCTTAAGCCCCTAGCGGACTTGTGCCAGCTGACCAAGTGACACCTGTGGAAAGAGCTAGTACTTGTGCATACAACACCGTCGCTTCCAAGTTTGTTACGAACTACCAGGTTGATAAAATTAAAGAAGGGAGTCCCAGGAGTTGCAGCATTATTGCTGCAATACTGGGGCCCACCAGCTTTCTATACTACAAAAAGGCGTTGTGAAAAAGTATTGGGCGTATGTTTAATGGATAAAATGAGTCAGCGAATCTTGGTCACTATGTGCCAAATTTGGCAAAGATGCCAAATTGTATATTCTCCATAAAGTGATTATGTCGTCATGGATGAGTCAACAACTAGGACCACAAATGCACATAATGATATAATGAAGTCAATAGCAACTACAAATATCATTGGATCAAGGTTATGAGGACCACGATTTGGAGAAAGAATTAATTTAGATTAGACCAAGCTAAGAGAAGCCATGTTGGAGAACATTTAAAGCTCCATGAGAAATTATTAAGAATGGAGAACCTTCTTGAGTGTGCAAGTTGACTAAAATTTAATTCTTAGTTTGGAGAATCACACAGGTGCCCATTCTCTGAATTGATTGCACTGCGACTTCAGTTTTTGAGTAGCTAAGTGGAGAAAAATTCTCAGGATCCCATGCTTGGATTTTGATATTGTTTCAATGGCCATACAATTTGATGTAACAACAACATAGAGAGCCATAATGAGTACACCCTTGGATAAAGTGTGATTGAATGAAGAGACAACATTGATCACTGTGTAACAATGGAACAAAACCAAGGATTGCAATGGAGCAAGTGAGGGACAACAACATCGTTGAGAGAGAGATGAGTGGAAAGCTCCATGTGTGAGGATTCTAAGCAAAGGCTAACTGAGCCTATGCTACAAAAGAGGAGGCCGAGAGTTCCTATGTAGAGGAAAGAGGCTGACAGTGCTGGTGCTGCTGTGTGAGGCTGAGAATTCCTATGGAATAGAAGAGGGTTGAGAGTAGAAGCATGATGTTGCAATGTGGATAGAGTGTTCCATGGGATGTATATTAGTGGCTTCTTCTAAGCATAACCAAGGTCCAAAGATAGAGGAGAATATATATGATATCAGGCATAGCAGCCACCATGTATAATGAACACTAGTTCTTTTTTTGGTGTGGGTTGGAGCCTGCATATAGGGAGTTGGTGCTTCCATCTTAGTGGGTGTCTAAAGAAATATTGGGGGTTGGTGCATCTTGCAAGTTGGTGCTTACATATATCCAAGGGAGCTGCAAGTTGGTTCTTGCAAAAAATCCATGAAGTTGGTGCTTCACATGGTGCTTTTAGTAAGCTGATCAAGTGTCTACAAAAGGAGGGAGTTGCTGCTTCTTGCTAGTGGGTGCTAGAAAAAGATCAAAGGGATTTGGTGCTTCCTGTGGGTGGTGTCTCACAAATAGATTGATGTAACAAAGTAGGCTCTCTTCTTTTTATCGAAGGGTTTCCATGTTAAACCTCTACATCCAATGTGTATGCTGCTCATGTTGCTATTTATGTGATGATTTTTGTTGATGCACATGATATATTGTTGATTTCTCACATGAATGGATGCCAGGTTTAAATGTTAAATATAAATTGGATTATTTATTTATTTTTTTAAGTTAGCCTTAATAATGATTCACCCTCCCCTTATTATTAACATTATTTCCAATAGTTATTAAAAAACTGAAGAACTGCTATGAGCAAGAAAAACGTAGGCCATAAGTTAAAAGTAACTAGTTGGAAAAGAACAATGCATGACAAAAGAATATTTATCCTAAGAAAAGTTTAGAAAAGAGGGAAGGTAAGCATCCACCCATTGCAAAGCCATCTCAAAATAAAGCTATTGTTGTTGTTAAAAAATATGTGCAACAACCAGCTATAGGAAAATCTAAGATTGGATGCCGAGAGCCATTAAAGCATCGAACATGTGGTGAAAACCATAGGAAAAGAGATTTCCAACATCAAAAAAATGTTGGACCAAATAATAATGCCCAATAAGCTCATTCAGTGGGTGATGTAGCACAAAGTTTTCTTAGAATATATGCATCCGTAGTTAAATTCTAGATAGATCACTAGGCATCCATCATTGAGATGGAAGGTAAGCTGCATAATCAAATTTTTTCTATTCTAATTGACGCCGGTTCTAATTACAACAATGTCAACCCAAAGTAGGTTGAAAAATGCAAGTTGGTGAAGGAATTTCATGAAGAAACATGGTTGGTTCAGTTGGAAAGTGGAACCAAAAGAAAGATTAATTAATGGGTAAGATCATGTGCATTTGAAATCAGTGGCATGTCCCCAAAAACACACTTGAACATATTGCCATTGGGACCATACAATATATTATTATGTTGGGTTGTGTTATATTCTTTCCACATTGTTAACAGGGGGTTTGAAGGGTACCCGTAACCCCACTTTATGGGGTCTGGGGCAGCGCCCCAGAAAATTTTGGTTTTGGACCCTATGTTAGGTTGGGTGGACCCACCTATGGTTTTGTGCATGATTTTCGCACATCTTTTTTGGACGCGATTGTTTTTGGTCCATGGTATTGGATGCTTTGGCATGTATAATATGTATTATAACATTGAAAGGAACATAATGAAAAATCAAGCTGGTAGTCCCGGTTTTGGGATCCAGGGGAAATCTTTGTGTATATGTGTTATGCTCTCGCATTGTTTATTTTTTGTGTTTTAAAATTTGTATGCAGGTAATTTCTATACGGGGTTAAAACCTACATTATCCATGTATTTTGTGGTGAGAGTTTTTTTCCACCAACTCTCATTTCCTGTTATCATTCTCCATATTATTTTTCCCAGAGCAGCATTTATTAGGCCAGGTAACCTTATTGATAAGCCTCCTTATTCATAGGGCAATGTTACTTGTTCCCACTTGACCAAACTGAATTTTTTATTCTCTTGTTTCCCTCCTTGCCATATAAAACTTCTTAGAATTAACTCCATTTGTTTGTGTGCACTTGCAGGTGCCAAAATTATTGCATACGGATAAATTGGGAGTGCAGCAAGTAGTGCTTTTATTAAGATCACACTGCCTTCCATATTTAGCCACATCATCCCCCAACTTTGAACTTTATTTTTCATTTTTTCAATTTGTTTGGTCCAGAATTCTGCCTTCATATTTTCTTTAGAGATGGGGAGCCCCAAATAGAAGAAATGAGTCCATTTTTCCTTAATGGGGATTTCTAGGATTTGTGAAATCCTTTACATGATTCTAGGAGGAGTGTTCCATCCATATATTCTGCATTTTGAGTTATTTAAGAGCCCCCTTGAGACATGAATAAAATCATCAAGAAATCTTTTGAATCTTCTTGCAATTATTGTTGAGGCCCCTCCTAACAATAGGGTGTCATCCGCAAACAATGAGTGGTTTATGGTCTTTACTCCTCTTGCTATTTGAAGACCAGTAATATTTCTTTCTCTTCTTTGTTTTTCTAAGGCTTTGCTTAGAGTTTCGGCCATTATAATATAGAGAAAAGGGGAAACCGGGCACCCTTGTCTGAGACCTCTGGAGCTCTGGAAGAATTCACTTGGCCTTCCGTTTTTGAGAGGTGCAATCCATGGGTTCGAGATGCAAGCTTGGATGACTTCTATTATGTCTTGTGAGAATCCAATTTTTTTTAGTGCTGCCATTAAATATGGAAAGCTAACCCTGTCAAATGCATTTTCCATATCTAATTTAGTAATGATTCCTTTCTATTTCCTTTACATGTTGGTGTGGATGGCTTCCTGTACAATGATCACATTATCAATGATTTGCCTGCTAGGCACAAAGCCTACCTGATTTTCGGATATTATTTCCAGGAGAACTTCCTTGATTCTATTGGCGATTATTTTGGTAATAATCTTATAGGAGGAGTTGCAGAGGGAAATGGGGCGAAATCTATTAAAGGTGGAAGGATTGGATTCTTTTGGGACTAGAGCCAGATAAGAGGATTTTGTATTGCTTCCTATTTTATTTTATTTTTAAATATTTTTCACCATTCTTAAGAAATCCTTTCTTATTATGTTCCAATGTCGCTTGTAGAATGCTATTGTGAAACCATCTGGCCCTTGGGCTTTGTCTGGATGAAGGCTCCATATGGCTGCAACTACTTCCTCTTCTGATATCTCTTTGCTTATTTCTGAATTTTGCTCTTCTTTCATTTATTTTTTGATGTGCTGAAGGAAGCTTTCATGATCTACTGCATCTTCACTAGCTGTAAGGAGGTTTTTGAAGTGATTGTGAGCTACTTTTTTCAGCTCCTTTACTCCTTTGACCTCTTGTCTGTCAACTTGAATTTTGTCTATCTGATTTCTTGCTCTTCTTATTTTCATGGTGTTGTGGAAGAAGGTTGAATTTTTATCCCCTGCAGTGAACCAAAGGCTTCTAGATTTCAGCCTTGCCTCCTCTTCCTCTTTCCTATTTTCCCTGTATATTTCCCAAAAAAATATCCTTCTCTCTTAAATAATCCTATTTGTCCTCCTCTTTATTTTCTTTTTTTAGTTTGAATGCTGTCCATTTTAATTTGCAGCTCTGTTTTTTTTTGTTTGTATTTCATTTCCTCATGCCCATTCCTTAAGCCTAATTCTCAAATTTTTTAGCTTTGTCTCCCAAACATATTGGGGTGATCCTGTGATTCTTGGTGTCCATGCTTCTGTGATTTGATTCCTAAAGTCTTCATTGTTGTCCCATATTGGGCTGTATTTAAATGGTAGAGGTCCTTGATTTTCCATTTTGCCCAATATTATTACCACCGACTTATGATCAGAGGCCGTGGTGTGGAGAATTTTAGATTTTATTGAGCTGTAACCTGCTGCAATGTTTTCTTGGATCAATATTCTGTCCAACATTTCCTTTATATTATTTTTTCCCACTCTCTTATTGCTCCAAGTATATTTCCCATTTTTTGGGGGCGTATCCATTAGTTCTCGCTGCTCCATTGTTATTTCCAGGGCATCCCTAGATGGGTCTGCATGATATATCCCTCCAAACTTTTCTTCTATATTTCGAACCAAATTTAGGTCCCCTCCAAGGATTATTTTCCCATTTTGTATTTCATTTAGAGTTTCCTTTAGGGTGTTCCAGCATTGTTCTTTTTCCCTGTAGTGATTGGGTGCATATATATTGATGAAAATGTACTTCTCCTTTGTGCTTGTTTGCTTTAGATCTATTTGGATCCAATGTTGTTCCTTTTTTGTTGTTGTATCATTTCCAAATCTCCTTTTTTCCATATTGTGCAGATTCCTCCTAAAGCTCTTGTAGCTTGTATTGCTGCCCCTTCATTATTTTTAGTTTTTTTTATTAATATTTCCAGTTTCCTGACTATTTGTTTTGGTCTCCTGAATCATAAAAATGTCTGGGGTTTCTTTTATGAAAATGTCCCTTGCGACATTTTCTTTAAAGGATGATCCCAGTCTGCTACAATTCCAGGAGACCACAATCATTACTTATTTGTTGGATGATGCATGGGACCTTTCTCTCTCTGTTGGCTTTTATCATTGTTTCCAGAGCTTTTTCCCAAAAAAGAATCCATTGGTTATTGCGTGCCTAGAGCCATCTCCTTTGCTGCAACCTCATCCCTTAGTTCCTTGTTGGACATCCTTCCTTCCTTTTTTCGGTGTTCAAAGGTTTGAAGGGATTCCTTTGACTGATTTCTGGTTATAATTCTATCAATTGATGGGAGAGGTGGGGAATGGATGTTTGTATGAGGAGGAGATAATATGAGGGAGTTATGGGGTTGGGGAGGGGATCTGGGCGGAAGGAGGGGTTGTGGGATCTTCCAATGGGCCAAAAGGGTTTAGGCTAATGAGGGAAGAGGGGATGTCTACTTTTGGAGATGGTGGGAGAGGGTCAAAGGGGACAAAGGGTTGCGATGAGGAGGGGGGGAGGTTGTTTATTGGATGATTTCTTCCGTTTTGCCTGCTCCCATTTGTTTTTTGAATCTTCTACATTTTCATTTTCTTTTTTTGGAACATTTATTAACAAAATGCCATATTTGTGACATACCTTGCATTTGAAAGGAATTTGTTCATAATCCAGTTGTTGAATATGCATCCATTGGTCCACTTTGATCTTTATCGCCTCTGGAAGCCCTTTCCCTAGGTCCACTTCTATGCAGATTCTGGTGTATGCATGCATGTTCTCCTTTGGTTCGCATCTATCTATGTATTTCCCAATAGCATTTCTGATGGCCTTTACTGAATCATCTCCCTAGCAGTGAAGAGGGAGGTGTGACAACCTGACCCATACTGGAACAGTGCTAGGCACATCCATTTCCGGATGAAATATGGTCCATCTATTTAAATACAATCCTCTTGTGTCCATGAAATATGGCCCGTTCCTGAATATCAAATCTCGATCCTCCTTGGTTTCAAAGTGAAAGGTGTAGTATCATCTTCCACAAAATCTGATTGATATTTTCCCATTGATCGATGGAGTCCAGTTCCTTTCAACCCATTTCTGAACTGTCTTGGGTGAGGGCCATAATCCAGTAAACTGCCCAACTAATCCGCGTTTAGCAAGAGATAGCGCTGCTCTACGTGGGAGAGCATGAGGGAGGGAGATTTCAGGGATGTCTTCCAATCTTTTAACAAACTTGGTTACTGACGGTCGATTTTTGGGAGGACCTAGTGCAGAGATGAGGGAAGCAAAGGCGTTTGCGGATTCTTTCGTTTCCTGTTGACGATCTGATAGAGGATCTCCATTCTCTAGAGGATCCATTTGGTCGAGGGCCTCAGCAGCAGGAGGCTGTTGAGGGGTAGCTGCAGACTAAGCGAATCTGATATAGGTTTCGACGGCACAACAACAACGACAATTATTATCTAACATTGTTACATTGTTGCTTCCCATTCAAAAAAAATATTTCATCATTTTTCATCATTCTAGTTATTAACAGTCTTTATCATCTCAACGAACTGAGGTAACTAGGAAAATTTAATTTCAAAATGACTAGATTAATCTTAGAAATATTTAGCATATTTAAAATGATCAGTACAATTTGATGTTTAGTAAATTTTCCATGGGTGGACATCACTGAAACCAACCTATATCCATCTTAACCTCATATTAATCAAGCGTTAAGAGGGATCAAATCTCTTGAGGTGCAAACATTTCCTCGAGTTTTGAACTCAAAAACGAGTTTTGCACCTCGGGAGATTTGATCCATCTTGACGCTTGATAGACCTAGAGTTAAGATGGATCTATGCTAGTATATAAACATTGAAGATATGGATTTTTATTGTTTATATTTTTCTTATATATGTGAAGGGTTGGGTTTCACAATGCAACATAGGAAGTTTAAAAAAAATGAGAATGGTTCGAATTAGTGTTGTGATTTATGGTAAAAAGGAAATAATTGGTATGAATTTCTACCTTCTTATTTTTAAGTTCTCTTGAATGGAAAAATGTGTCTTTATTGATATAGAAAATATATTATCAAATGTCTATATATTATCAAAATATATATCCACCATATCCATAAGTTCTTTTAAGTTCTTTATATGATATTTTTAAGTCTAATTCATCATCACAAAAAGAATTGAAAGTTGTTTTTATTCAATTACATGAATAATCTTTTCAAAAAAACAAAAAATGACATTAGAAAAATGTATATTTGTTGTTCATCAAATGTAACAACGCTTGGTTGATTTTACATGTAAATAAAATAAAACCAAGGTCATGGGACACTTATTCCAAGTTGAATGGTGGGAAAACATTATAGCAGACATCACTTGTAGTTTATTAATGGTTATGGAAATTGGCAAAGACAAAGAGGCAACAATTGACATTTAATTATGAGAAATAAAGGAAAATAAGAGAAAAGGAAGATGAAGAGACACAAATATGCATGCAAGAGAAATTAGATAGAAATGAGGAAAATGAAAGAAAAATGAGAAATCAATGATAAAAAAAGGCATCAGAAAAACAATTCACAACTTTTGGTCAGTTTTGGCTTTGGATCAATTTCAGAAAGAGATATCTCCAAGAGAAGAGAGCAAGCAAGTAAGCAAAGGAAAACAAAGGGCAAGAAAAGGGAAAGCAAAGGAAAGCAAGGGAGCACAAGGAGAAAGTTGGATCAACAACTACAACGAGATTACATTGCAGGTAATAGGTTGTTGCATGTCTGGATTCCTTGTTGAGATTTGGATGCATGGTACATGCATGTGGTTCCTTGGTTATTTGTTGTCACTGGCATGGAGATTTGTCTGGATTGATAGTGGTTTCAACCTTGCCTTGCCATTTCTTGGTTAGCCATTATGTACTGGGTTCCACATTTGGATTTCTAATTGGTTCTAAAGTTTCCTATGGATGTGGGTTGGGATAGAATCTATGGAGCCCTGGAACAACTTGGTTTCCCTGGAGGCTGTGGGTTAAGATGGGAGATCTCTAGAGCCCTATAACAACTTGGATTTCTTGGAGGCTGTGGGTTGAGATAAAATCCCTATAGCCATGGACAACTTGGGAAGAGACCAATTTGGTTCGTATTAGTGATTTCTGGATTGATTAGATGAAATCATTGTGGTTGAGGTTGAGGTGGTTTGGCCTCAGGAATCCCTGGTTGGTTCTTTTTTGGTTTAACCCATATGATCCCACATTCATGCTTGGAATATGGCATGGGGGTGATTGGCGAAAAGAGAGATTTTGGTTCAGCCAATCTATGGTTAGGCAGTACGTGGAAGTCCCTGACTTGGTTGGGATTTGCATAAGTTAATATGAGATATTTTCTTATTTTGATTAATGAGAACATGTATTGCTTGTTACATTCATCTTATGGTTGATTTGTCATGGTTTCTGTTATGGTTATATCCTTGGTTAAATGATGTGCTCTTACTATGGATTACGTTCATGATTTGATAAGTTATTGAATGATTGATGAATGTGTTGTGAAAATTCCTAATCCTCAAGGAACCCCTACTGCAGCAAAGAACAAGATACATAGGACACAATTATTTTTGGACAAAATAGTCCCCGAAAAAACCCAATGCGGGAAAACCAATGCAACAACTCTAAGGCTTTTCTATTATTAAGCAATAATTCTGAATACAAATATTGGTTGCCCTCTTGTCGAACCAGTGACAAATAAAATACAATATTGGAAAATCTGAGTGAGTTTTACCTCACTTCACCTGATAGATTTTGGCTAATCTGACAGCAAGACTGGCTAACCTTGGCTACCTCTGTGTTGGCCCTGTGTCAACCCTGTGTTGTCTCTTCTGCCCAGTGCGTCAACTTTCCTGGTTGTTCCGATAATTCCGACTTTCTGCATGGAGGGCAGCTTCAATTTCTGCGCTAGCCCTCCTGGGTATGCGTCTAGCCTGCGTGGGCCCAGATTGGCCCAACATCAGTCTTCTTGGTTGTTGCATTGCCTCCACAAGCTTCTATCCACCTCTCTGTCAGTACTCTTGAACTATCCCTGCCCTTCTGCTGCAACTGATCGCTCAGTTCGAATTCTTGTTGATACTTCCACAATCGAGATTAAGTATTTAATCAATGGCTAATATTAAAACATGACTTGATCCACCTTCTAGATCATTCTCACCCATATTTTGATTAATACCCAATAATATTTTAATTTTCCTAAGTTTAGACTTAGGAACCCCATTAAAAATATTAATTATTTTCATAAAATATAATTTGGGTGGAATTTCACCAAATGGTTTCTGGGTTCTTTAGAACTCACGTGTCTTAACCTCTCCACCAGTTTTCATGGCTAGAGCACATCCAATGCTACCAAAAACTAACACTCCCTCTTAGCGAGGAAAGTGCTCTAGCAACAATGTCCAACTGCATGCTGCTTTGTTTCTAAAGCATCTCCTTTTCCGCACTATTGATGCCACCAACACTATGTTGTTGTTGCTACTATACTGCTACCCATGACACTGCCACTGCCATTGCTGCATCTATACTATAGCTCCCTCTACATTTGTTGCTAACACTGCCACTGCTAGCTCTACAAGGCGTCATTTTCCAATTGCTGCTGCTTAGCAACGGAAAAGCATCCAAAATTTTTGAACTAACTATGTTCAGCATAATACCATGAATGTTGGAATCTGATTGCTACTAGTCTCTGACCCTCTGAATCTTCTACACTACTACTGACTTCTGCATTGTGCCATCTGTACTACTGCCAACTTTGTTCTACGCTGATTAGCTCTTGGTCTCAGGGTACTGCATCTATCTCTCCAAACAATCCACTACATCATCTAACACTAAGTCCATCTTGCTATTGCTGAATCTTGGTCTCCCATAACAAGAAATTGATCCAAGAGGTGGACTCCTCAAGGATCCTGTCCACATGTAGTCCTCCCAACTACAACTCAATATCGTCCCATTTCCCTCTTGGAGATGCGTGGGCACTCATGGCAAAGTCCTCTTTGTCAATCTTTGTTGGAGTAGCCTTAGGATCATGTTTCTCATCCTTATCCTTTTGCTTCAAAGGACACTGGGATGCAAAGTGGCCCATCTCGCCACATCTGAAACATTTCACCTTCAAAATGTCCTTCTTTCGCTTTTGCTTCTACTGTCCCTTTGATGTTAGAGCTACGTTCTCCTCCTCCTCCTTGGTCTTCATGCCACTCCCACTGCTACCATTGAGGTTGACCTTGACTAGGTCCCTCATTAATTCCTGTTGTTGAAGGGCTGCTTACATCTCTTCCCATGAAGGTAGTCTTTCCCTACCCAATATACTTTGGATGAAGACTTTCCATTCATCCGAGACTCCATTGAGGGTCGTCCTTACTATTGTTGTAGACTGAGGAGTGGACCCCACTGCAACAAGTTGGTCTCTGGTGTCCTGAAGACGTTGAAGATAGGAGTTAACTCCTCCCTTTTGCATCAATGTCCACTGCAACTTCTGTTCTAGGTACATCTTTCGTTGTTCGAAAGAACCTTCATTCAGTGAAGACAAGGCTTCCCACATCTCTTCGGTTGTATCTTTTCCCTACAATCTCTTGGGTTGTATCTTTTCCCTACGAGTGTGAGACCACTTGATCTCGAACTCCATCGAGTATGAACCTCTTCGCCTTCCCCCACTCGGCCTTGTACTTCTTCCTTTGATCATTTTCAGTGGGAACAACCACAACACTCTTGATGTAGGTTTCGAGATCATACTCCTCCATAACAGTTAAGATCTTGGTCTTCCATATGACATAGTTGGAAGCCCCTTCCAACTTGTCTTAGTCTTTCAGCCCATGTGATGCCCTCTCACCCAAACCGTCGAACTAACTCCTTTAGTCACTGCTAAACACTGATATGTGGTTCGACAAGTGAAGAATTTAGACTTTTTGTGAGAAAAGTCTTATGAGGAGAAAATTCCCCTTCTATGTGTATTCGCTCTTTTCCGACGAATTTCTGCCTCGGCAGAAACTACGCCCTTCAAACATTGTGTTGATGCTCTACTTCACTCCCTCTACCTCTGCAAACTCACGAACAGGAAATCGTACCTCTTTGTTGACTCACTCAGAGAGAGATTTCCTCGGAATCTCTGCTTCTCGGCAAGGACGTAATCCCTTAAAGGGGATTTGAATTGCTACCAAGTGCAACTTTTGGCCTCTCTACTCAACATTGGATCTACTCTTCTTGTTTCAAAATCAATGCTCTGATACCATATGAAAATTCCTAATCCTCAAAGAACCCCTACTGCAACAAATCTGAATCTACTTCAGCTACTTGATTTTAATATACATTATCAAGTTATTCTTTGAATATGGAAAGAAATTACTTTTGCAGCCTACACTTCTTTAATATTTTAATACATGAAACAAAAAACTGAGCATAGAACAAGATACATAGGACAAAGTTATTTTTGGACAAAATAGTCTGCGGAAAAACCTAAAGTGGGAAAACTGATGCAGCAACTCTGAGGGTTTTATATTATTAAGCAGTAATTCTGAATACAAATGTTGGTTACCTCTCGGCAAACCAGTGGCAGAGAAAATATAATGGAAGAAAATCTAAACGAGTTTTACTTCACTTCACCCGGCAGATTCTAGCTGGTCCAGCAGCAAGGCTGGCTAACCCTAGCTACCTTTGCGCTGGCCTTGCGTCAACGTTTCAAGCTCTATGTGAGCCTTGCACTATCTCTTCTTCCCATTGCGTCATCTTTCCCAGTTGTTCTGACAGCTCCAACTTTCTGTGTGGAGGGTAGCTTCAACTTCTGCGCTGGCCCTTCTGGCTATGTGTTAGGCTTGTGTGGGCCCAAATTGGCCAAATGTCAGTCCTCCTGGCTGTTGCGCTGCCTCCACAAGCTTCTCTTTGCCTCTCTGTTAGTACTCCCAAACTATCCCTACCCCTCTGCTGCAACTGATCACTCAGTTCGAATTCTCAGCCTCCTAGCCCCAGAAATCAAACTCTAGATCAATTCGTTCTCCCTATGTGTGTTTCTAAACGAACCCTAAGTCTTTTTCTTATACTTTTCTCATTGAGACTTCAATAGTCGAGATTAAGTCTCTAATCAATAGCTAAGATTAAAATGTGACTTGATCTGCCTTCTAGATCATTCTCACCCATATTTTGATTAATACCCATTAATATTTTAATTTTCCTAAGTTTAGACTTAGGAACCCCATTAAAAATATTAATTATTTTAATAAAATACAATCCGGATGGAATTTCACCAAATGGTTTCCGGGTTCTTTAGAACTCATGTGCCTTAGCCTCTCCACCAGTTTTCATGGCTAGAGCACATCCAATGCTACCAAAAACTAACATGCATGGGCTAACAAGTTTTGTTGCAGGTAGCTTGAGAGGGCATTGGGCCTTATTGATGATTCTCTGATGAAGTTCAAAAGTTTATGATCAAATATGCATTCATGACCTGTAGCTTCTATGTTTACTACATGCTTGACAAAAATTTTTTCATGAAATTGGCATGTTTTGAGTGAGTTCTAGCCTTAGCATTCATTGTTTAGACTTGTTAGCATCTTAGACATGATTCTGGAGAGTTATGGGAATTTATGGGCAGTGACATGTAAGTCATCCCTGAAAAAGTGGCACGGATCTCACGGCCGCATGCACAAAATAAAGAAATTTTAGTCATAACCGCATGCAGGAAGGCTTCTGTGTGCGGTTGGAGCCTCATAATCACATGCACAATGTATCAAGGGTGTGGTTAGGGTGTCAAGCTTGTGAAAATGAGTTTCAGCTTAGGGATTGATCACCAGGGATGGTTATCAGGCTACTGAGTGATCTAGTGTCCCCGAGGGGTGGTAGCATGTGTTCTAGTTTGTAGGTCCCACTTCCATAACTGGAACCTGGAGATCAGGGCATGTCATAGTAGCACTCATCTCATGTTTATCTTGGAGGGCTTGTAAAACTGGGTAAATGTGGGAGGAGGTGGTTACATCAAAATATCCATTAAAGTCCATCATTATACAAAAATTGAGATAGCAATTGCAATGGCTAAAGTTAGGTCCATGGTTCATAATTATATTATGTAGTATGTCCATTATGGATTGCTAAAATAAACCATATTCCTCATTCCAACCTAATCATAACTTTTGAGATCCCATCTACAACATTGTTCAAGTCCTTGTAAATATGAGATAGAGATGTATATGAGAAAGATGTAAGTAGATTGAGAACTTCACCATACAATGGTTATTATGTAAAATTCCTGAGTGTAATTTCTTTACATGTCCATTGAATAACTATCTTTAAGTCTCCAAAAAATTATGGTTAGGTTACATCAAATTCTTGTGTTGGTTTTAGAAACAATGTTAAAGCTATCAATTCACAAAAGTTGTCGGTTTCTTGACCAATTCAAACTTTAAAGAAAGTATTGTGATCTGAAGATAAGTATAGAATGCCCCTTGAACCTACATCAAAAGGATTTCCCCTATGGTGCACAATCAAAGACATTGCCATGGAATATCCTTTTTTATTGTCACTTCACCTTGCATATGAGAGAAATATTTTTCTTATACTTATGAAGAGACATTTAAAATATTTAAGGATTGGACAACACATTTGATAGAAAGTGTAAGAGGAAGAGCTCTAATCTTGGAAGTATCCTTTCTATCACATGGGGTTCTAAAGTCCTCTTCAAGACTTCCTCCTTCCAAAGATATTCTCAACCCTTATTAACCTTTCAACCTCATTCCATACCTCCTTGAAGTATGGGCATTCCAGCATGACATGAATTATTTCACCATCTTTGTGACATTGACGACACCATCCTGGCGTTATAAGATTCTTTCTTTGAATAATATCATGTGACCCTTGTTATGTTATCTCAACTACACCAAGATATTGTTTTTGGTTAGGCATTTTAATTTCCATATAATTTTCTATCACCATCTATGATGGTCTTCTCTTTCATCTTTTGCTACTGATTTGTAGACTATTTGGGGAACATATGCTCTAGCTAGATTCGATGACCAAATTACTCGATCCTCTTCTTCTTGAAGCCTAACATCGCTGCTTATCGAGAGATATATGTATATTTTCCATTATTTTACATACTCTACCCCTAAGTCAATGTCTTCGTGAGATAGTCACTATTGATGCCAAGTAGTGGACCTCGCCCAATTTGCAACCCATCTAATATTAAAGTAGCCTTTATTCATTAACTCTTGAATCATCTGAAGGAGAAGCTTGTGCACTCCTTTGTTGCCTACACAAGGGTCGAGACCAATTTACACTATCCCCTTTTCCAATTTGCCTAATCAACCAATTACTAACAAGATGGAAAGCATATATACTAGCTTTCTAGATTATTGAAGTATTATATTGTCACTTGATGGGATTCCTAACCCAGTTCTCTGGTTAGGGGCTATATAATTAGCTCTTGCTACCTGAACCTGCAAAAATGGTTTCCAAAACACCTTTTAGGACCTAGGCAATCAAATATCCAATATATTGGATTCCCTTCCAAAACATCTTCTACCAAAACCAACCAACCTCCTTTGGGTGACCATTTATTTGCATCAGGAGTTTGTTTTCTTCCCACTTTAGCTAGCAAACACTACTAATTACATTTTTTTTGTATTGATTTGGCTTAAAAGAGAATCTGGAATACTTCAAGCCCTATTATATATCATACATTTTACAAGGAATAGTTGAGTATTAAAGTTTTTTTCCCTACTTAGATAAGCCTCGTGAGATAAACATATATTTTTTTCATATCAATGCCCAATATAATTGTTTTACAAAAAAATTTCATGATACCCTTAAATCTATCAATGACCCTTATGGTGCCTTCAAAAAGATCAATATATCATCTACAGAAAATAGACATGTTACATTACATGATACTCCAATAGGTACTCTTTTTATACTATCTTTTCCTTCTACTTCTTTATGTAGCATGCTTAAGCCTTTGAATATTAAAAGAAAGAAAAGGGGGGATAGGGGGGCATCCCTGTCTAAAGCCCCTCGATCTAAAGAAAGGAGTTGATGCTCCATTTATTTATATATCAAAAGATATTGAGGAAATGCAACCCATGATACAAACAACAAATTGATGACAAAAGGTTGAATGCATTAGAATTAGCCTAACGTAAAGTCAATTTACCATGTCAAAAGCTAAGGATAGTTCGACTTTCATCACCATCGATCTTTGGTTTCTAACCTCTATTGAATGTATGCATTCTTAGGCAACCCCAATTAATTCATGAATTTACCTTCCCTCCAAGAACCCAAATTGTTCTCCAAAGATTTAATTTGAGAGAGCACTTGTTAGTCTCCTAGCAAATACCTTTAAGAGAATTTTGTTTATGCAATTGCATAATGAGATGGGTCTAAACTTCTTAAAGTTCGTAAGGTTATCTTCTTTAAGAATTGATGTCAAGAACAAGCAAGCCCCATTTGGATACCATATATTTGAAGGAACTTTTACTCCAATTACCTAGTTCAAATGGGAGCATATCATGCATCATTGGAAAGATTACTGCAAGACCTTTCCAATAGTATATGGCGTCCCCTCTAATTCCATAGGAATAAGGAGATATTAAATATTTTGTCAAGATGACCCAAGCAAAATACAAACAAGCCAACCCAAATTGTTTTATAAGTCATCCCCATAAGTGGACATACACAAACTATAAATGAAGGACTTATGAGTTTCCTTTAACATCAATTCATAAAAAAACAAATTTTAGGTTGCAAGAGGTCATGAGGAATATCTTTTTGGGTGATTCTTGGGGTCTAAAGGAGAAGCAAAAATATGATTTATGGAGTGAATGTGTCATCTTGGTATTTTCACTATATATTTTCATTTATGATATTTCAGACCATGAATCTTGGAGTATATAGATAGAAGATATTCATGTACCTATGGTTCAAATTTCAGACCTTGATTCACCATAATTTCGAAGATATGGCCGAAGGAAATTAGGCTTCCTGAATGCTCTTGAAATCTTCCTCAAATAGGTTAGTTGGACATTTTAGCTATAACTTTTGTTCTAGGATGTTTCATATTGTGAAACTTGGGGGATACAAATAGAATATCTTCTTGTACACGTGGTTCAAATTGCAGATGTTGATTCACTATAATTTCATAGATATGATTGAAGGGAGTTAGGCTTCCTTAATGCTCTTGAAATATTCTTCAAATAGGTTATCTGGGCATTTTCATTATCACTTTTATTCTGGGATTTTTCAGACCATGAAACTTGAGGATAAAGAGAGAAGATTGTTGTGTACATATAATTCAAATTACAGAGCTTATTTTACTATAATTTTAGAGATATGATTTGAGGAAGTTAATGTTCCTAAATGTTCATGAAATGTGCTTTAAACATGTTAAGTTTTGCTATAAATTACCTATGGATTGTTACTTTACTCATCCACCGAGGCCAGGGTTGTCAAGCTTTATGCCAATCCTTGGATCTTGTTACTTCTCACAAAAACCCTAAACAAACCTACTCTTATACCAATATGACCTACACATTACCATGGATGTTCCATTAGGATAGCTTGTGACAAAAAATCTTACAATATTATGAAATGTCTTATTGTTTTGTGTTTTACTTAGATTCCATATTTACTATTACTATCATAATGCATGAAATAGTTATAGGAGGAGCTAGTCAACTAGTTGTTAGCATAGTCGAGTATGGAATCCACATTGTAAAGTTGGTTGACTCTTTAATCGAGTCGATAGTTTAAGTGATCCATAAACTATCGTAGATATTCCACTGGAAAATTCATCACAACAAATCTAATATTATATTTGAAATATAAAATTCTACACTATTACAGTTTTATTAAATTTATGGATCTATAAATTTATTGCTAATAGTGCATGCATGCGAATAAAAATTATGCATAAAATAGAGAACGGAAAAATAAAAGCTCACACACACATTAGACACAAGATTTTCTCTAGGAAACCCTTTCGAGAAAAAAACCCAGCTAGAAGGTGAGGTCGCTCCACTCTTTTTCTATATCTAGAAATATGGCGGCGAGTACAAAGAAGTATGGCATGTGGGCCATGGCTGCTACAATGCACAAATTCTCTCTGTATGTTCTACCTCTTATCCCTCTTAGTTCTTTTTTTTTTGCTCAGCTATGGAACAAATGCACTCAAATGAATGGAATCCATTTTCCTCCTAGTGGTATGGTTATAACACAACATGATACCTCACTAGTGTTTAGGTTTGACTACCTCACTCTTAACCAGAGTTACAATATAGACTCTTCTAGAGTCTTTTACATCATAATCACATGGCTAGCCCTTTTTCCATGAATAATGGGGGTTGATGTGGCATCCTCTCGAACCATGGTGGTGAAAAGAGGAAAGTCAACTTTTGAGTGGCATAACTTTCACATACAAACTATGATTGTTGTGTTTATTGTGTCGTTGGAAAGATCTCTATGTGTAGAACAACATAAAAAGGTGTCGCGCTAAAGCAACAAAGTTTTACCCCCAAAAAAATGTTGTTTAATGCCTCAAAACTTTCCCAGAAGGTTTCAAACCATGCATTACCAAATAGATTGAGTTAGTTATGACAGTTAAACTATTGTAACTGTCTCGACTGAATATATATATATATATATATATATATATATATTATATATATATATTTATATATATATATAGATATATATGTGTGTGTGTGTGTGTGTGTGTGTGTGTACTAGTTTTTATTGGCTTCTCAAGAGAATATAATATAAAATACTACTTTTCTATTTCTCTGCTACTTTGTGTCTCTTCTTCTATTCTTATGTTGCATATATTCATGTGAGTTCTTGTTGTCCTTTCTACTATTAACCAATATGCATTATCCACTAGACTACGACATGCGTTCCATTGACAATAGCATTGGACTCGAGCGCTTACAACATGCAAATATAAATGTTAACTCTAGAAGAGATACAACAATGGTGGCATATGAAGATTAACATTTATCTAAAGAACTAAGTAAGGTGAAATTGACTATTAAGCACAGAGGCCAAGGCACATTTTTCATAGAAGCACACGAACAATATTTCGAAGTAGTCCCTACTGAGATTAAGAAACTCCTTGACCATACCACTAATGTGACAGAAGGAAGATTAGAGCCAACTAACACTGAAACTCATAAACGATGGTTAAACTAACCTGCATAAGTGGGTTGAAAATATCTTGGATGAATTTTGTGAAGAAGTAATAGAAGAACAAACTTCTATTGAGTGAGTTAAAGCAAGGTTTTTCGACGATTTTCACAACAACTTTTTTTACACTATATTGATCTTGCTTCACAAGTTTCTCCTTGATAAAGGAGTCGACCATATAGTAGAGTATCGACCACCTCTTCAAGAACCATTAAACTCTAACTACCGACAGAAACAGATCGGTTGGGAGTAGTTTCTTGATTCTCGTTGTAAAAGTACAGAAGAAGCATGGGAATATTTCTTGAGCAAATAAAAAATGGATGTTGATTTTGCTTTTGCCGATTGACACTAGGTAACCTCAGCATGGGAGGGTAGTGATTCATGAAGAATAAATTAGAAAAATAAAAAGAAGAAAAGAAGTATTATAAATTAAAGCGGGAGGAATGCAGTCAATTGCTAAGAGACAACAATAGGAATATAGTAGATGTTGGCATTATGTTTCTGGTATGGTTATATGTTACAGATGTTGTACTTGATGGCAACACCCGTGGCAAGGCTCTCAATATGTTGAAAATTAAGAAGTACGTAGGAGATCAGTTCAGAAGATGCGTACCCGCAGGTACACTGTGAAGGGACCGCGGCCAGACACGCAGGTCAGCCGTTCAGGAGGTGCGTACCCCCAGTGCACTCACTTCAAGGCAGAGAAAAGCACACGTGGGGTTTCTTATGTTTAATCTTTGGTATTTAGCCGTCGGTAATTGTGTTATTATGGTTTTGGCTCATGGTATTGATCCATGATTTGAGGAAGAGCTTGCCTATATAAAGCAAAGGAGATCATTTGGCTTGAGTATGCTTTTGGGTTGAATATCTTAAGATCTGAAATATTGGTTATTGTTTCAAAAGCTCGATCTATATAAAAGTGAAGTGGAAAGCGAATCTGTGAAGGGTGATCTCTCGAGCGCTTGATCAGATCTGGGCATCCGTCTAACTGTAGCACACTGGTGATCTGCAAATTCGGCCCTAATCTGAAGTACGCAGGTGTTTAACAGTGCTTCTGCGTGGGTACGCAGAGCAGAAGAAGGGTGACTGCGTGGGTACGCAGCGCAGAAACAGGCGAACTGCGTGGGTACGCAGAGCAGCAGTGGTTCAAGTGCGTACGCACAGTAAAAGTACGCGGCGCGATAGTCTTTCTGGGTGCGTGACTACGTAGCAATACGCGGCGCGATAGTGTATCTGGGTGCGTACAGTACGCAGCGCGGTAGAAGAAGCAGTGCGTGGGCACGCGGCATAGCAGAAGGAACTCTGCGGGTATACGCAGGGAAGCAGAAGGTGAAGTGCGTAGCGACGCAGGCCAGAGAAAAGAAAATTGTGTATCTGTCTTAAGATCTTTTGTTGACTGATTTTTTCTGTTGATAAGGTGTTCTGGGTTTAGTTTACTGTTATTGTGGATCTGGTTATCTGGGTGATTTACTGGTACTTGATGATCATTTGATGTATATGGATCCAGTTTGAAAATTTATGAAAAGTGATCCTTGAAAAGAAGTAGGGGGTTGTAGCTCCCTTCCAGGAGAGACTGGAAAACGAGAGAGAGTTGTAGCTCTCTGCAGGTTGCAGCCTGCGTACTGGTAAAGGACTGCACCAGTACAAGATCATTGTAAAAAGAGTTTCTAATTTGAAAGAAGATAGAGACATATTGCAGCAGGTGGTTTTCACCCACATTGGGTTTCCACCTTATATCTTGTGTTCTTTGATGTGACTGTCTGTTTTTCTTGTTCATGCTCATTATGTTATGGTACTGATATGCAAAAATAATTCAAAGTGTAAATAAGGAAGATTTGTTAAAAGAACTAGATAATACTGATTCACCCCCCCCCTCTCAGTATTATTTTCAACAGTAGATGGAAGACCTTAGATGGACTTTGATCATATAAACATTCGAGCGAGATTAAAAAACTAGCATGTTATAATAGGCAGAAAAGGTGAGAAGAAATCATAGAAGAATACCAAAGGAAGAAAGTTCAAACTCGGGAGTGTGAGAGCGAAGATGCACGAGATTCCTTTGGTGCTCAGCGTCATGAGTTGAGAGGCATAACACTGTTCGTTCTTGGTCTACAAATAAGTCCTAGAAGGCAAGTAGATAAGATGGAAGTTGATGACTCTAGTCTTGCAATAGGACGAGTGCTAGTTGTATCAATATCAAGTCCCGCCATCAGAGAATTCCTCTGACAACGATCACATATTTATTTAAAAACACCCACTGTTTGGCACAACAAAGACGAACAAAGAAATTTAAATAATGGATTATAATTAATATTACTATTGTAAACCAAACATGGAGTAATAATCAAGAAAAACAAGACACACTTCTCCAGATTAAAGAACTCAGGAACGTGCCCCCCTGTTGCAATTATTATATGTCAAAGAAAACAAAGATACAAGTCCAGACGATGAAGAGTCACGACTCAGAATAAGTTGGTTCATCGAATATATAGATAAATGGTTTCAAACAAATGAGTCATATTTTGTAGAAATTAAAGTCGACAACCAAGAAAATAGTTCAAGCTCAATGCATTAGCCAGAAGTGGAAGTTGATAAGATCGACCAGTTGATCAACCAGAAAGCAACAACAAAGGCCAGACCATCGCTAGTAAAAATGGGCCTATATCATATTCCTATTTATGAAGGAGATGAAGACCCAAAGAAGCATTGGTTTGTTTGTGAGAAATTTTGGGCAGCGAATGATATTGCAGACGAAAATAAACAAAGGACCAATTTGCAATTGCTCTTCGAATGTGTGCGCTTGGTTTATGAATATCACATAAAACCAACTAAAAAGAAAAAATGATATTAAAATGGAATTATTTTCCTTCTTCAAAACACAAGATGTTAAACATCTCACGACTCAAAAAATTAAAGAGATTAAACAACAACCACACAAAACGGTAAGGGAATATGATAAATGGTTCGAAGATTTCTTCAACCGGATTTCATATGTTATTAACAAAGCATTATTAGTTCAGTGGCATGTTGTTGGCCTATTGCAAAAAAATTGAGGACCATTGAGGATGCACGAGGTGCAAACATGCGAAGAAGCCCTTAAATTGGCTCAAAGCATTAAAACAGAGGATGAAGGAAAACTGAAAAATTCAACGATTGGCAACAAATTAGAAGGAAAGATTGAACAATTATAAAGTTCATTGTTGGCATTATCTCTCTCCAAGAACAATCTTTGGTGCGTAAATTATAGAGCTAAAGAGCATACTAGGGATAACTGCAAATATGCTTACTATTTTGACCAAGATGTTCGACAAGTCGTGTCGGATGTATATTATAATATATGCCTAATTGCATCGAATCATAACCCTAAGGAGTGTTAGTATAATTTGCATATTCTAAGCCAAAGTGGTGTGCCATATGTGAAGATAATAGCCACAAAAATGTCAGTTGAATGTGAAGAATAAGTCCAATTATCATGTTGTTTACCATACTCAAACTTTGAGATGATATAATGAACCACATATCTAGGGAGGAAGAGGAAATGGAAGAGGAGGATACGACGATCGATGATGAGGATATATAATGGTCAATGGTTGTGGTTGAGGTCGAGGAAGATTCTGTTGTTTTATAAGTTAGAAGGAGGGCCACATAACACCTAGTTATCCACTCAAAGACAAGACATAATTACATTTTTGTAATATGGGTGATCTAGTTGATCACTCATTGGAGGATTTCCCTAAAATTATTGAAAAAGTATTAAATAAAATAGCTATAAATTTGTTACGGACTATGCCAAAGCAAGAGATTATGCATATGAAAAATCTTCATGTTGTTACAAGGTCTAGTGCGAGTCAAGAAAATACTTCGCAGAATCACTAAATTCTTTAACCGACTAAAGCAATTGCTAGTTACCCAGATATGCATGCTCGAAATGAGACTATGGGAAAAACAATAGAATTTTTCATAAATGAATTTAACACATAGAAACTGATAAAGGATATTTTACTCAAGGAATTTTTGGAATTACTCTGAGAAGGACAATCAGTTGGTTGTCTTGTTGAACTTTTTAATCTATTAAGCGATGTAATGAAGAAAGAATTAATACAAGAACTTGTGGCAGCTTTCAGACGAAAAACATCTAGATGATCATGACCCCCAAGTCGACTTAGAAATAAATGGATATATGGTCAAACAAGTTGTGGTTGACTTCGGATCGCAAGTAAATATACTCCTAAGAGAAACATGGATTAATTTGGGGAAATCAACCCTTTACAAGATAACTAATTATCCAAAATTAGTTCACCAAAGGTTCATCAAACCCATCAAAACATTTCAACAAGTTAAAACATCAATTATGGGAATTTTGACTTCTGTCGATTTTGAGGTTATTGACTTAGTCAATGGTATCCCTGCTTACCCAGCGTTAGTCAGGAGACCATGGGACTAAAAAATCAAAGCTATTATATCTATAGAGAAAGACATAGTTAAACTAAAATGTAATAATAAGAAAATATTGTTTCCTCTTGATGCCTGAGAAGGGAAGCCATGGGTCGAGCCATGGGAAGAAGATTTAGAAACAAGGAGATTATATCAAGTCCTGCATGAAGACAAAGACAACTTGGAGCCTAATGCATTAAGAGAAATCTTAATTGGCTCCCCACTCTCCATTAGACAAAACTTTGACACTGAGCTCTATGAATGCCAACTTGAGAATCATGAGTCTACAACCAAGGAATGTTGGATAATTGAAGCCATACCAAGTGTTTTTTGTTTGTTTATGATAATTCGAGGCAAATGACCTCCAATGTGGCTCTATTTTTATAGTGGTGAATGTGAAGGGTCACGACCCTTGAAAAGCCACATTTTGACCTTGGAGTTGACATTATCTTTAAGAAGTCGAATTGACCAAAATAAAAATCAATTTTGTCTCCAATAATATGCCAATGAAAGTACCATCCGAAGCTACATTTTTCAACACTTCCTCTTAGTTAGGGAGATACTTTTCATTCTCTCTCTCATGATCCATCTCCCTGACCAAGTCATAGGTCTCATCCAATATCAAAAGGGAGAGATCAAACTCATCATAAGGAAAGGTATACAATCCAATCTCTCTCACAGAGATGACTCATCTATCATCAACCAAGGAAGGGATCATACTATCAATCTCCTCTCATGGATAGATGAAAACAGTGCACCATCAATCTCCTCTCATCGAGAGATGAAAATAGTGCACCATCAATCTCCTCTCATGGAGTAAACAACGCACCATCAATCTCCTCTCATGGAGAGATGAAAACAATACACCATCAATCTCCTCTCAAGGAGAGATGAAATTTGCACACCATCAATCTCCTTTCAAGGAGAGATGAAAACAATACACCATCAATCTCCTCTCATGGATATATGAAAAGAATACACCATCAATGTCCTCCCATAAAGAGATGAAAATAGTACACCATCAATTTCCTTTCATGGAGAGATAAAAACAATACACCATCAATCTCCTCTCATGGAGAGATGAAAATAGTACACCATCAATCTCCTTTTAGGAGAGATTAAAACAATACACCATTAATCTCCTCTCAAGGAGAGATGAAATTTGTACACCATCAATCTCCTCTAAGGGAAAGATGAAAATAATATCCCATCAAATCTCATCTCAAGAGAGATGAAAATTTATACCTCATGATTGCAAGCATCATAACCAAATTCCCCGACCACATAGGTCTTACAGTAACTTGATGATGCTATCAAAACCAATGCTCCCTTTCAAAGGGGTCCATAACCATTCCAGACTTCTTACATAATCATCAACCAACTCAAAAGTAGAAAAGTAGCCATGGTGGATTTCAACACTTGTTTCAACATCCAACTTTAACCAGAGCTTTGTATAGAAGCAAGTATTAGCAACAATGCTCTTTCTTAGCTTAACGAGCCAAATCAACACATTAGCAACAAAGTCTTGCGACTTCTTAAGCAAGTATCCAGGGACTCATACTTCATCATGTCTCATTTTCAACAAGTATTTTATCAGGCTCATGCAATACTTTTGATCAACTCCCTCTTACACTAAAGAGGTTCTTAGTCTTTGTTAGAAACATATCATCAACACATGATAAAGGAGTTCAAGAACTCATCTTCAATAGATCAACATCTTCCTTTAAGACTTCAAACCATATTCATATTGAGCTTCACGGGTCAAAACATGCTTCAATCTGACTAATCTTGTCTGCTCCCTTTAAATCCAGAGCTTATTTAATCACGATTCATCTTGTCACTTCGTTCTTCCATCCATTTTCAATGGTTCAATGGTTGTCACACCTTGGCATTCTTTAATATGTACTTGCTATTAGGGTCCTATAATTTATAGGATCTCAGGGTATTTGAGTATTATATCTCAGAAATATTATATTGTAAATATTTGTCAATCTGCCAATGATTTCCTAATAAAATAAAAAATAGAATAAAAATTGAAAAGAGGCTATAAATAAGGAAAAAGAGAAAAAACAAAAATAATGAAAAACAGAACCCCATCAAAATAAAAACGAAAAAAAAAAAATAATAATAATAAAAGTGTTGCAAGTCTAAATGCCATAGTTGATAAATAGTTTTCTTCATCACTGAAAAATAAAGATTGTGTGCAACGTGTTCAAAATGCCACAATGACTAGCTATTTGTTTAATCATACAGTGTAATCATGGTTAAACATGTTTAAATTTCCGTAAATTAGGTTAAAGAATAAAGATTTGCAAAACAATCTAATCTTGGTAAATCAGTAGTTAGGTAGAAAATGACATTGATTCAACTGTTTCATCTTAATCAATAGGAGAAAAAATGGATAGAATTTAAATAGTTTTTTACTCTGTATAAAAGAAAATAATGTGGGTTTGCTAGTCTAAGTGCACCCTTTAGAAAAACAAAATGTTAGTTTAGTTATGGGTAGGTAAATTAGATGGTTTTGTTAATATAGATCTATGCTATTTTTATCCTAAGTCTAAGAACATGGTAAAAAGGCAAAATATGCACTACGAGATAAAATGCTTTTTTCATGTTTTAGTTCTAAACCTTATCCTAAGTCCAAAAGGCAAAATGCAAAAGCGCATATGCATAAATATTTTTTGTCGTATATGGTTAAAGTACATCTCAGTCAGCAGCGTAGGGATCCACTCCCGCTCATGATCTGTGACCCATATCATTCTTCGACCCCCGCTCTCCATCCTGCCCTTATCGTCGGCAGGGGAGGGGGGGGTGGGGTGTGCGTCCAAAAAGGTTGTTTCCCCACCGGGCCCCATCCTCTACGTGGCAACTTCTCCTAGTTTCACACCTCCCCCATATGAAACCACTTACCATTCTCTACCCCCTCTGAAACCACCATCCCCTCACCCGCTTTACCATGTTCCCACCACAATATCTCTGCCTCTCACCTCCTGCCACGTCGCCTAGCCGTTAACCAACTAAATGCACTCCCAGCAAAGAAATAACAGTTTAACATTAATTTCATATTTCCCGGGTAACTGTTCGAAAATTAACGATCCCACGCCATTTCCAATGGGACTTTCACAACACTGTTTAAAAGCCTTTGAAACCGATGATTTCCTCCCTTTTCACTGCTTATACTCTGTAAATTGACAACTTTAATACAACGCCCGTTTTCAGAACATTTTCTCGACCAGACCAAGAACAGAAAGTGACAGTTTTCTGTCTCCTTCCCCTGACAGTTCATTACCCCAATTGTTTCCTCGATAAGCGTTCTGTTAATTTCTCTTACTATTACTTTCATTGATAGTCATGCCTCCCAAAAGCAAAACCCAAGAGAAGATTGTCAATCCCTTAATCCCTCCCTCTGTAAATTTAGATCACGTCCCTTTAGCCGACAAGGATTATCGGATTAGTGAAACCCAATGTGACTATGACCTTTTAAAGTTATATTGTTGGTTGGAAGACAAGCATGCTAATAAAACTGATGAAATTGGGCTCTGGGAGTCCAACCTTCCCCAATACATTTTCCCTCTGACCTTCCAAGCCCCTGAATTCACCAGAAAGTGTCAGGCCTACTATGTCTCTGCCCAAAGAGCTATCATGGCCCCATTTGGTGACATCCTTTTTACCATTACTGCCTAGTCTATCAATCAAACCACGCTAGCTCCCTCTGTGGAAAATAGTGCTCCTTTCTCCCTAGAAGTGCTCATCCAACTTTATCAAAAGTTCGATTTCGCTACCAGAGCCAAAATTTTCAAGATCTTCTTGCAAGAGAATGCCCAATTACCTAAGAAGAATCATCCATATCCTTCCTCCATCTTCCCTGATCAAGCCAAGCAAATTGTATCTATAATTTCCTATATTTTGGGTTATTATTCTGATCAGTGGGTAGATGAGTCCATTTTAGATTCCTCCCCATATTTTCTACAGATAATAAACCATCAATTGTATTCAATTTCAATCAATTCTTAACTGATATCATTCATGAGCAATTTCTAAAATTTCCCACAGAGCAGGTGTTTAATTACACCTCTATTTTAATCTATATGTTCCTTTATTATCAGGCACATAAGTTCAATTTTGCAATGCAGAAGCTTGATGATGCAGGAAACCAACATCCAACGATCTTTTGGACCTCATTGTTCATGAAAGAGTAGCAGGAGTTCTCTTACAAGTAGTTTATTGAGGAATTTGTTCACCCAGCCATGAACATCCTTAACAATTCAATACAGCCCAGGATTAGCGAAGATATTAAAAGAATTCTACATCTGTCAGATCAAGCCAAGATTGGAGATTGGTATTTATACCAAAACTATACATAAATCAAAGTTTATGGGTGCAAATTAACACCATACATACTCCCTAAATACCTCGCCATGAGGATTTTTGCCCTAGAGTATATTAGACAGATGTTGAATTCGGATGATATTCATTTTGTAGTGGCCAAAAAGAAATCACAGTTCCGAATAAAGACATAGGTGGGTCCATTTGTATGTAATACTAGGACATCAGGTGAAGAAGTAGACAAGATGCTTAAAGAAATGAAGTTCAGTTTGAGTTTTACATGGTCTTATGACCCTTGTGGCATTATTTCAAAGCTCAGAGTAGAGAATAAAAGTACTCCTTACATCCATACTTCAAGGCCTGAAATAGAAAAATATGCAAATCAGTTGGAATGGATAGAAAACACCTTGCAGGAAGCTGAAGAACAACTCTTTTCTACTTCCAGTTTGGAGACTCCCACTCAGGAAAAATCAAGCAAAATGCAAAGGGAGGAAGGATCTTCATCAACAACTAGAAGTAAGGCCAAAGAGTTCAGGATTAGTTACAGGAAGAGGACAAAATTGACTCCTAGGACAAAAATAGACAAAGCTATAGAAAAGCAGGCAGCCATCATAATCACAAATTCACCACCCCTAACCAACAAATTTGTAACATCTCCTTTAGAACCTTCATCATCACAAGGCCACAAGGAAACAAAGTTAGAATCCTAGAATGTCCAAGGAGATAAAGAAAAGACAATTTTTGATAGACACAGATAAATTAAGCGTAGAAATGAGATTCTAAAAAACAGTACTTATAATTAGTTATGGAAATAGACCTCCAGCTCACAGAGTAGATTGCTATCAGTTTTTGACACAGAGCATGGAAAAATGTAGATGGCTTTTCTTGAGGCCCAAATTCCACATCCAAAAACAGCAACAGACTACAAGAGCACTACCTTTGAGTTTAGCACCAAAGACATTCATCCCATTGATCAAATGAAGATGCACAAGCAAACGGGTGAAATGATATCTTCTACACTAACTAATATCACTATGTCATTGCCCAAGTTGAAGGTTTCATTTGCCAATGTCCAGTGACAGTTAAAAATGGAGAAGGTATCCTCATTGGCAAAGGATAATAGGATTAAGTCTTTGGAAGACTTGGTGGTAAAGATAGGATATGATCCTAAAGATGTCAATGTTGCAGAGGAGATCATCAACAAGAAGAATCTGGACATTGCAGCCTTGAGAAAGCAGCTTAAGCTGCCAACTACAGAGGACCCATTAACTAAAGACATTGAATAAAATGAGGCACAAAAGGCTAACATGATGAAGCTGATTATAGAACAGAGCATACAGATTAGACAGATGGAGGCAGAGATAAAGAGGTTGATAAAGGAGAAAGAAGAGAGTCAAAAGATGGCCATTGTCCCTCTGGATGCCATACCCATTTCTCAGCTTCCAGCAATAGGAACAGCCACTTCTTCCACTCATATTGCAAGTGTTGAACAGGTGACCAAGACACTGGAGAACATGTCAATCCAGTCAAAAGAGATCAAGACTTTGCAGAATTAGCTCAAAGCTTTAGAAGTACAAAAGGCCAAAGCTGAAGCTTCTAGTGTCACTGAAATGCAGAAATCATAGAGATTGTTGGAGAAATTACAGAAGGTAGAAAGGGATACCTCAATTGGTCATACCTTGGCACAAGCCAAGGAAACCATTTGGATGAATATTCTAGATTCTATGAATGAGATTTGGCCATCTATGCAAATCGTCTTTGAGCAGAAGGAACTGGTAGAAAAATCTACAGAAACCATTTTGCAGGGAAGGGAAAAGCTTGGAGAGATGCCCATAGAAGCCTCTAACATTATCATATTCCTGATTTCTAAGTCAAAATATGAGCTTGAAGAATTAAGAATCACTGAAAAAACTGCCACAATTTTAAAAGTGAAGAAAGTTTTGACTAAGAGGAACCTTATTGATCAGTTGGAAGAAAGATGTGAAACATTAGAGTTGCAAGTAAACAGGTTTACTAACAAAATTGAAGCATTGATACAGAAAGGGCTGCACAACATTTATGTAATAAATGATAAATTGATCACTCAGGAAGACTATGTTCTGAAGATGAAGGAAATGGCCAAAAGCAGTATCAAGTTCAATGGGATAAAGAGCAGTATGACAGCCAGGGCATTTTTGGAAACCATGTCAAATGATTTCTACATACAGAATGAGGTAAAACACGTTTTTACAGTGAAGCCAACTTTTACCAAATACACAGAGGTAGATGAAATTTACTGGAGAGTGATTAAATTAACCATACAAGATGAAAAGAGATGGGAAGAAGTATGTGATTTACTAGATTGAAGAGTAATTCGGATGCAGTAAAACAATGGCAAGCACATCAGCTAGCACGACAGTCAACACATCAACGCAACACAATTTCAGGTTGACTCAGCGACCGAATCCACCAAAACAGAGCCACCTTTCCTTCCAGTTGTATACGTGGCCTATTTTTCTGCCAAAGATAAATCGTATTGTTTGTAATTATTTTGTATAAATACTTTATTGTTTGAAGTATTAAGGGTTGATTTCTGAATGTAATTTCCTCTACATATTATAAATTTTCAAAGTACTAGGAGCATCAATAATACAGGGACCTTTCATAGGATTCATGTGGTGTATCAAATGGTGATGTGTTTCTTCATTTTATTTGTTTAAACATTGTTTTTCTCTCTATTATTTTGAAAGCCTCAATTACTTAATGGAAACTATTATGAATATGATTTCTTATTTAGAGCACCCTATTCTAGCTATTAGTAATTTTCATGTTTTCTGCTAAAGTCAAATTAAGTAATTCTTAATTGCTCCTTAATTTCTACTGAATCTTACATTTATGCTATTTCACAATCCATTTAATATTCTGAAAGATCCAAATAGTGCAACCTAGCTTGCCCTATGAAACTCCTCTAAAATTTGATGCCAAATCTAGTTAATCTTTAGACTCCATAGCCCAATGGAATTATGACAGTTTAATCAACCAAACAATCAAATCAAAACAACAATATAGTCATAACTAGCCTAAAATTTACATAAAATAAAGCTAAATTTTACAGAGAGATCCCTCTTTGAAGTTGATCGGGCTAGATCCCAACTTCCAGGTTTTGATGTTGTCCTATGTGTCAACGCTTGCAATCCTCACTAGGAGGCCTCTTGAGAGTGTGCCAACGCCCTTTTAATCTTAACCTTCTTGCAATCAATCAACCTTGTCCACATCAGCAAGACCATAGAGACAAATTATCAAGAGAACAATCCATATCATCAAGAAGATAAATTAGTTTAGGCCATCCAAAAATTCATCATCAAATGACTCCACATCATCACCATTAAAGGGATCCACATTTACTTCATCATCATTAAAGGAATATACGTCTACAAGAAGTCAAAACACATCATCAAGGAATCCAATATTGTCCATGTCAACAAGGAATTAACCCTGTCTCTTGGATGCAAATAGAAACCGTACTATTCAAAATAAAGATTTAAACCAAATAAGAAGATAAAAATGAAAGTGGAGTAATTAGGTGCTTATTTAACTCACTAATCCTAAACATATTGATTATAAATTTCAAGCATTATTTCATATAATTAGTGTTATACAAAATATGAAATGACAAAATAGAAACATTATTAGTCATTGCCAAGGCAGAATTTTAGCATTAGTTTAACATTTACAAATGCAATTTATAATGTTTAACTTTGAAAAATAATATTTATTTTTTAATATTATTAAAAAACTATTTTTCAAATATTTGATTGGAGCATAACTCGAAGGTTTTATTGGAGTCTTTGCACAATATAATGCCATGTCGATAAGTGCCTCACATATTTTATGCCATAATTTATGTATATGGTTGCAATATTCATGCACGATTTTTAGATATTTGTGTAGTGATTTTTTATCCTCAACACTTATGTAGGAGTAAAACTGTAAATGTGTAGATTTTTTTTTGTTGACTTAACCCACGAGGGATTTGAACCTTGTATCTCATGGTTTACACAATACTTCATAACACGATGATCACCAATTGAGTTTCCCTATGGGCTATAAATGTGTAGACTTACTGGTGGTTACTATGCACCAAAATTTACACTAGTCCTTGTGTATCTGAGCAACTTGTGTACCTGAGCAAATAATTAATTTATCCACTTCACATCTCAGTTTATTAGTTTATGCCAAGGTAAGACTTTAGAATTCAATTTATCTATTGACCACTTTTAATTTAGCATTAACCACTATAGGTTATAATTTTTATGCAATTTTTCTGAAAATGTAATTTTTAACTTGAGTGGCGAGGCCTAAATTGCATTGTAGCACTTGTTACAAAATTAACAGTTTCTATACAAAACAACTCATAAAGAAAGGCTTAGGCAAACAATATAACCTCCCCTTTGGGATTATTTAAACCTAAATCTTGAGGCTCTACATGTAGCCTTACCATGTGACTTATATATATCATGTTTCTTTAGCCTTTTCTTAAATATGCCAATTTCTTTGATGAACCAAACGACACCATTTATTATACTTCGCTTAAAAAATTCAACAGGATCATAAGGATCCAAGTATGCATGAACAAATATACCATAGATCTCATTTGATAAAAAATACCATTCACATAGATGTAAAATGTTGGTTGTGGGGATGAAGAGAATATTTCTGATGTGAGGATTCAAATTGAAACCTCTTTTTCTACACTTTCTCATAACTTACAAATATTATGAAAACCAAGAATATTTCACAAACCCTTTATTGATCAATTTTAAAATAATAAATGTATCCTTATGTAATCTTGGGTGAAGATCAAAGGAATGTTTGTAGCACAAACCATACCAAAAGTTGGCAAGCCATTAAACCTTAGCTAACTTGGAAAAGTGGATTGAAAACATATTTGTCTTTCAATGGGTGCTACATCTAGTGGTCACCTATTGTTCAATATAATCTTTGGTGAAAACCACCAAGTTTTTTACTAAGCATTTGTTTAATGAGGCATCACCATAGATGGTGACCCTTTTAATGTTCCAACATCTAGTGGTCACCTATTGTTCAATATAATCTTTGGTGAAAACCACCAAGTTTTTTACTAAGCATTTGTTTAATGAGGCATCACCATAGATGGTGACCCTTTTAATGTTCCAACTAGAGATTGGAAGTGTTGGCGTTCCTTGAAGGTTAACTTCAATTTACCCGATAAGAATGCACCAATTATAGAATTTGTTCAAGAATTAATAATGGAGGACTTGCTTCAAGCCCCTTCTATCCAATGGTGATATTAGAGGTGGCATTACACTAAAGGTTTCAAGAAATATTGTCCAATAATAGCTATCATTGATTGAAAGCAAAAACTATTTTGAATGTCCAACTCAACAGTGCTTGGACATTGTCTCCTAAACATAAAGTCGTCATTTCTACTCTAAATTTTCTAGAAGCTATATTGCATTGAAGAAGGCATTGTTTACTTGATCCTTTATTTGAGTGGCCTTTCTCTAGGCCAACAACTTCAATATCTAAGGTCCCAAACCAAATGTCCCTTTTGCCATAAAGAAGGAACTGCCAAACACTTGTTTTGGTTCTACCCTTTTGCTAAGTCAACTTAGGAGTGTATTTTAGGTCTTTGTAGCCAACTACTCCCTACCACCATCACCTAGACTTACCTTCAATGATAATAAAGTCCTTTTGGTTGTCAAATTCCATGTACCATGTTAATTAATTGGGATATAAATTTTGATCTTCATATGGAAATAACAAAATGATTATATATTTGAAAATGTTTAGGATTGTTGCAAGTTTACAGAAGACAATGATGCTCTGATACATGCAACCTCCACTTGCAAATCTAATCATACAATGACAAGTTGGAGCTTGAGCTAGGGCATCTATATAGGTTTTTGGAATACTAGGTTATAACTTCTTGCATTATGAGTCATGTCCTTCTAAATGCTTTGTCTCCCACTAGTTCAACCCATTTCCACAAATCTACTATTGGCCCACACCACATGGTCAATTGTCTTGTTTGTCACTACAAGATCCAAAGTAAAGAGCATAATAATTGGTCACCTCCCCCTCAACTTGATAATGATAAATTTTCTCAATTCGAATTAGCCATTTCAATGGAGAAACCATTAGAATATAAAGATAATGATGAATGATATCTTACCCTCCTTGATGACAAGCTTGCCATTGGTAGCCGAGGCTCAAACCTAAATGGCAAAACCCCCTGCTTCACGTAAAGGTTGTCCCTTATGTGCCTAATGCTATTATTTATGACAACCAATTAAAGTTGTCAATTAACCTTTATGTTTAATTTTATATTTATGATTCTGATGTTGTTAGTGGTGACGCTTAAAGCCTAGAGAATGACATTTTTGTTAATAAGTACTTAGTGCTTGGAATTTTTCAATTTTGATTGGTAGCCCTTTGGGCAGTTTTTAAACTTTCGGCTCTATACTCCTTGCAACTACCTTTTGTCCCGAGTGTTTTTGAATAAAATGACGTGAATATCATTTTATTAGTAGTTGAATGCAAGCATTTTATTCCAAATAATAATAAATGCATGCTTCAATGTTAGGCACTGATCACTTATGTTAACGATAAAATTACCTTCTTGTCTATTATTCTGGTATACCTATATTGCCCTCTAGTTTATAGATGTCGTTCAAGTTAGTGTTATGATGTCACACAAAGAGAGAATCCTTTGGGGAACAAAGTTTTACTTTTCTGCTTAACGCCTGCCAATCACCCAAGGGATTTGATATAGTCACTAATAAGTGTGGATTGAGTGCGCTTATAAAGCCAACATTTGGCACCCTATCCTACAATTTCCCAAAGGCTATGTTTGTCACCCAAGGTGCATTTTCCAACCTGTCAAGGGAGAACATGCAAGTCCGCTGCAAACCTATTATCTTACTATGAACCACTAATAGGCCTGTTATCATCCAAACCTATTATCTCCCTATGAATCACTCGTAGGCCTGTTATCATCCAAGGTGTTTCTCTGAGTTACTTGACACCTTATCAAAATCGCATTTTCCCCAGTACCTAATATCCCTGAGAACAATAAAACTGCACCCACTATGATCTAAAACGTTGCTTTCTTCTTCAGATCCTACATCTGACTGTTGTTTGAGAGTTTCGATTCAGCAAAGTCATAAGCAGAATGTGCGAGCACATTTCCAACATGTAATAAACATGTATAATAACAAACTTAGTATGGTAATACGAATAAAGCAATCATATCTTCATCACTATATGAGATACAAAATTTGACTGCACAGCTTGTACTAACATTTTGCATTTTCTGATTTTGTAAAAATGAGTCCTTTTCAATCAGAAAGACCACAAGTAAGCTTGTGTCAGCTAAATAATAGAATAGCTTCTATACAAGTTGAGCTTCATTGAAACTCAATGCCATTAAACCTTGTAAAAAGTACAATAAAGGCAATAGAGCAATGGGTCCAATATTACAATGTTGGCATTAGAATGTTGAGACATAAAATCAAAAGCAATAATGAGGTATATCCAAAAAGACACATCCGGCAATCATCGTGCATATTTCTGGAATAAAAGTATCAAAAACAGACCATATAGTTCACACAAAATATAGGCAGTTAGAAAGTACATCGTAGTTTCCTGCGCAAGCACGTCATTCTTGACAACATTGACATGATAGAATACCCTTTCAAGTTTCAACTAAACTCTTTATTCAAATATCATGAACCCTCTGTTTGTTTGTGATAAATTGGACTTGAATCGATCTGTAGTTGCAAATAATTACTGCAGAATGAAATTCCATAAAATACTATTCTATTTTGATTTTAAAATGCTGGTCTGCAAAAGCTGGTGTACTTATTCAGCCCATACAATGACCACAGACACTACAACCTGTTTTTGACTCATTCTTTTCAGACTTTGATCATCAGCTCCTATTGAGTAACTACTCTGTATTTTTTCTTCTTTTTCACCAACTGGGAGGACATTTTACTTTCAACAATGTCTCATAGTACTTGCTTTTCTTGTAGAGTTAAAAATTCACTTTTCAACAATTTTGTAGCATGTAATGATAGTTATGTTCAGTGACTTTTAACATCAGATTTATGGTTCTTTTCCCATGAGAAATATCTTGATATTCTATACGAGGAAAATACATGTTTTGGTCTCCTAGGGACTGTTTAGACTCAACAACAAGGTTCAAAGCCATTACAACTGAACCTGGATGGAGATAATAACAATCATTCCTCTCAACCACCTGAAATAAACCCAATTGACATCACATTTATGGTTTACCTATACATGTATTTCGATTAACTTTCATGGCATAGCCTATGATGAGTTCCTATTTGTTTGGCATGTTTATTGCATAGAAGAATATTTAAACAAAATGCTGAATTGTTGGTCATTTGGATCACAGCTGGGACGCAAAAATATAAAACGAAAAACTAAAAAAAAAAAAGTCCGAACTGTCCTTTTTAAAGATTTTATTGTAGCTGAGATTTGCTTTAGCTACCCTTGGTATTGGAAAACAAAATCTATATCACATGGGTTACCACATTTAGGTATGGATACAGGAACAAAGAAGTTAATGCCCCCTAGCATTCCTCTTGGCCAGTCTTTTAAATTTCAATGCCTTCCATATTAATTGCAGCCTTTGTAGCAGAAGGAAGAAATTAAAAAATCCCTTGTGTCTTCACTTTCAATTTATGTAATCGGTGGACAAATAAAAATAATCACAATATACTTCAAATAAAATAGAATAACTTTTTAGATCAATGATAACTCACTTGTTACCTCCAAAAATCTCTGGTCAATGAAGGGCAATTTTCCATAATTACCTTATATCATAGGAATGATGGCCTACTCTGCTTCCTTTGCACCCGGATTAAGGTTGGATTCTGCCATGTCGCCCGATGCTTTTCCCACTGTACTACACTAGTACTGTTATATAAGGTTATACTTGTAACTCAGGGAAGGTTGTCACTCACCTATGACATCAGTGAAAGTAGGTACTTGAGCATACTAAATGTAAGGTTACGAAAGGTCTGTCTTGGTCAGATATCTCAACCTGGTAAGCTAATTCAGGGCCTTACTGGCTGCATGAAAGGACCAACCTTTTTGATTGAGGTAAGACCAGGACCTTACCTGATCTCCGAGAAGACCTTCCTCTTCAAAAAGAGGAATACTCTCAATGAATATCAAGATCCTTCTCTACCTCCCAATAAAGTAGAAATTACAGTACAAAGGAAAAAACTGATCCAGTTTTAGTAGTTTAGATCTGAGAACCGTGATCTCAAATTTCAGTTAACAAACACTTACCAGCAGATTGGAATACTATTATCAGTTCAGTTTCATTGAAAATAAAATAACAGAAAAACAAAGTCGTTCACTCACGTTTATTCAAGGCACAGCATCCAGTCTGGGTTCAAATGGAAACGTTTTGCGAATAGCATTCCTCTGTCCAAGAGGAATATCAACCCAACTCCAGCATCCCTTTCCAACATCGGAGAAATTCCAAAATACCAATCTTCCCACCTTTCTGCTTGAGAAATAAACCCCTTCAATCCCACCAAATATATCGACCTCACCTTCAGCATCAAAGTGTCGGAAGAATTCCATGGGCATCCTACCAGCCTCATCCCATTCAAGGCTGTTAAGATCAAGTTCCAGAATCACAAATGTAGAACAAGCCGAATTCAACGAGAACGATGACTTCAAACCCCCTGCCATTAACAAGCAGTGCCCTCTGCCCTTGATAAGCCAAGGCTCTTTAACAATATCAAAGATATCATCCCAGATGTCATTTCTAACAGGGCTCCAGAATCCCCCATACACATCGTCTATTTTTAAACTAGCAAGCCTCCATCTGGGATGCCAAGCAGAACCCACATCCTCAAGCCCATAGATTACGCCATTGAAAGCCATCACAGGGCTTCTAGGTCTGAAGGGTTCGCATCCAAATCTAATCCAGCGGTTATTGTGTGGATAGTAACAAGCCTGAAGGCTATCAGCCATGATTAGTATCTTGTGGGACTCAGACTCTGGATCTTCGATCATCAACATAACGGGGAAGGATACGAGGTCATGGAGGGTAGTGAGCATCCTGTACTTCTTAGTTAAGGGATTGCAGAGACAAAGTGAAATGGTGGAGTTGGACTCTGCGACGCAGACCAGCCCTCTTGAGGCTGCCACTGGGATTATGAATTGGGGAGGGAGGAATGAGAGATCCAATTCATAGAATCTGTGCAATGATGGGTCGTAGAGATTGAGGAGTCTGCGGTTGTTAGCCGTTCCATCGCCTCCTTGGTCATGTATGAGGGTGAGCCAGGAGTTGATATTGGGGAGTTTCGAGTAATGGCGTAAGAATTGGATGGATGTCAAGATTTGATTCCAGTGCTTGCAAACAGAGCGAGAGCGAACTATGTCAACGAGAAGAAGATGGGAGAAGACTCGCTCTAACACGTCCTTTGGCAGATCATCCATGGTGAAGGGAGCCAGTCCGACAGAAAAAACCCTCTTTTCAGTTAAGAGTTTGAGATCACGTTATGTTTGCAAGAGGTCGTTGGTGGCGTAATAACATCACGATGAACATTGAGCGATTTTTGGCTTCGGTCAGGTTACGTGGTTGGGTATAGTTTCTCCTCTCATCAACCCCGGTTTTAGGGCAAGAGATACATTTGACCTCTTGTGATGATAAATGTTTTGTATCAGGTTGAGTGGTTTGGTTTAGGTATAGTGTTTTTTTTCAATTTTAACTTTCAAACAACATATCTTACAAGTTGCGATGATGTCAAAGATTAGGTGATTCTTGTTTTATTTCGGGTTCAATTTGAAGGGACATAGATTAGGTGATTCTTGCTTTATTTCGGGTTTAATTTCAAGAGACATATTTGACATATTATGACAAGGTTAAAGAATAGGTGACCTAAATCTTTATATCTAATTTGTACAATGCACATTATTTTTCACTCCACTCTTGCTAAATTATAAATTATTGGTATATCTAACTCATGCCATACACATTGTTTATATTTGACAATGTGAAAATATTTATAAATCTTTGAAAAAAACTCAACCCTAAATGTATTATGTCATATACATTGTTTATAATGAAAACTATATTGATAGTCTAGAGTTTAGAGTCTTAAAAATACATGAAACACATTTTTATAACAAAACCTATATTGATAGTCCGAAGTTAAGGCTTTTAAAATACATGAAAGGAGTAGTTTTTGTTTTACTAGTCATCGATTGTAGGAGACCGACTCATAGACCTTTGTTTGACTAGCCATCTATTGTAGGAAACCAACTCATAGACCTTGAAGCACCACTAGGTGAAAGTGGAAAATGAACATTGTTTTTATCCTTTCTTGAAAGTGTTTTCAAGGTTTGGTTTGGTTTGTTTGTTTTTTTCATTGTTATATGCATTTGTTGAATGTTAACGATGACTGTGGTCGATATAAAGGCCACTCATAATTTTTTAAGCCTAAAATTTCATGTAATTTCACAAACCCATGTTGTTGGGTTTGCTTGTGTTATTGGGCTACTTAAAGGTAAAAAATTGTGAGTTCAAGCCCAAATAAGGGAATTGACATTATATGATTAATATTATTCTTGTTGGATGAGTCAAAAGGAATGATTGATTTCATAGTGTTATTTATGGATGATTTTCAACATAATTATTGAGCAAAAATTTATGAAATAGAGCAAAGTGGTGCAAATGCCACCGCTTAGAATTTATGGTGGTATTTCCAATTTGCCCCTCCCCCCATGTTAAGTTAGGAATATGTTCCTCCTACTCATACTCAAGGTAAGAAGAATGTTGGGGTAAAACCAAGAAATCTAGGGGCACCAACCCTCCAAAGATGGTAGTGACCATTTAGACCATCATGCCTATGAAATTCCCTTCACCTTATGTTATTTTCAAACATCCATAACCATGCCACCCATTATTGCCCAAAACTCTTGACCTTGCATAATCATCTCCACTCTCATGTAGAGAATTTTAATAATTTGTGGTTTAGATCACTCTTCTTGACATCACAAAGCAATGAAACAAATCATTGCATACCAACCATCGATGTGCTTCCAGTGGCACTTATGGTCATTGTTCTCATAATTGTCCTAGCTTCCCTAAGTTTAGAACAACACTTGTGCAACTTCAATAGAACTTTGTTGTCTTGCAAACTATGAAGAACTTTTATCCCCTCATAATCTGAGTGAGGGTCTAACATCTATTTGCTATAATTTATCAATTAAATTATCGAAGCTTTTGTATGCCATGTGGTTCTATCCTTTATGGATGGATTCCTTGGTGTAATAATTAGATCCATATTAGTCTGCAGGGCCAATACAAGACTAATTTTACAACCACTTGAGGGACATTCACCTACAATGTCATGCCTTTTGGGTTGAAGAATGTTGGCATCACTTTCTAGCATAGAATGTCATATTGTTTTCATGACTGGATTGATATCATTCTCAAATATCTTGATAGTCTCACTACTCATTTGAAGAAATGGTCATAGAGGTTGGAGGATCTTCACAAATTTTTCCTTTGATGTTGCAAGTATAATATTCACATGAACTTGATTAAGTGTGTATTTTGTGTTATTGCTAGCCATTTACTAATATTCATCATCTCTAGGTAATGTATCACTATTGACCCTAAGTTTATAACAACACTTGTGGATCCCTATTGGGATTTGAAACGTGGACGAAAAATGGTTTTTACTGTGGGTTCTCCGGTTACTAAATTAGAACACTATTAACTCATTGAAGGTTCAAAAAATACTTGAACTACCTCCACCTATAACTTTGCATCAATTGTAGAGTCTTCAAGGCAAGGAAAATTTGTTGTGGTCACTCGATCTTGATTATGCTACCTATGCACATGGTTTTTGCATTTGTTTCATTCTAACATACCATTTGTATGGGATGACCAAGCTTAACAATTCTTTGATGCATTAAAGCATGCCCTTACTTACACTCCTCTAACAAGCCCTCTTGATTTTGAAAATGACTACATCCTTTACATCACTACATCCCTATTTGTCATGGTTGGTATATTAGTTTAGGAAGGGAAGGATCATTCCAAGCACATCATCTATTATGTTAGTAAGAACCTTTTAGTTCTAGTTCTATCCTATAACCATTATGAGAAACTCACCTTAGCCATTGCCTTTTTAGTATAAATGTTTTGTTACTACATTTTTTTACTAGGAAGACCAAGGTCATTGTGAATACCAATCTAAATGGATATACTTATTGACTAGGCACAACATTATGAAAAAATCAGTTGTTGGATTGGTATCCTCTAGGAATTTGGTCTTAAGTTTGCTACAGGCAAAAGTAAGAAAGCCTTGCCTTGGCCAATTTTATCTTGAGCCTTCCTTATAATGCCATTGATCCACCCCTCAACAATGATCTTTCTAATGAACACCTTGTTCACTATTTCATTAAGTGATCCTTGGTAGGGTGACATTCTCATATACTTGTGTACTCATAAATTTGGTCCTCATTTATCACATGATGATCGAAGCTGCACTCATCCTCAAGATCCTTGATATATTTTAACATGTGATGTTTTGTATTTACTATAGTAGTGCTTTTGGCAGTCACCTTTTGGGAATGCCCATCTCCCTTAAAATTGTTAGAGCTAGTTATTTTTAGCCTACATTTCTCTCTTATTGCATCTAATCCATTAAACAATGTCATAATTATGTTTGCCCCTAAGACATGCGTTCCACCAACCCCTCTTCATGTTGTAATATAAGCTAGTCCCTTTTGCAAGTAGGGGATTGATTTTATGGAGTGTAGACCTATGTCTATTGGTGGTCACAAGTACATTTTTGTGGTCATTGATTATTTTACGAAGTGGGTTAAATCCATGCTAACATTTAACAATATGGTAGCCATCATTACTTGTGTTTTCTTCTAACATGTGAGTACTTGATTTAGTGTCGTGAAACAATTGGTCTTTGACCATGACACACATTTTGGGGATGCAATTTGACATGCCATAACTATGAATTTACAATTTGGGTGTTAATTTTATCACTTTATTATTGATATGGGAATGGCCAAGTTGAATCTGTTAATAAAATTCTAAAAACCCTTCAGCAGATGATCAATAAGCATAATTTTATTTGGCATCATATTCTATTTACTAGATTTGTGAACATATATAACATTGATTAATACTACCACTATATTTACATATTTTCATCTTATTCATGGTGAGGAGGTAATTTTAACCATCAAGTATGAAATCCCATCCCTCCATTTGGACGCTGAACTTTTGCCAGACAACTTTACTTCACAACAATAACTAGTATCCTTGGAAGGAGTTGACGAGGATCGTTACACAACCTTACAACATAATTATGTTGCCATGAAATGATCTAAATCTTATTACGATCATCATGTCCAACCTCACTCCTTTCATGAAGGTGATTTCCATTATGATCATCATGTCCAACCTTGCTCCTATCAAGAAGAATATGTAGTCTTCAGTTATGATCAAGCCCATGATACACATAGTCAAGGAAAGTTTGAATCCTTGTTGCATACCCTATACATCTTAAACATTGTTTGGGAAAGGGGGCACTTTTGCTCATCAATCTTAACAATGAATTCATCAAGAATCCACACAATGGGTTGTATTTGGAAAAATATTACCCTTAGGGCTTAGCTATCTCATTCATATGGACATATTCACATTTTTTTGTTTTCTCTTTTTGTTAAGCTCTAGATATTGAGTTATTACATTTATATTATTATAATAGTGTTGTTGTTATTGGTTGGCTAGGTTCTTTTATCATTGGTTAGACCCTTTAATTTTGATTGTACCATTTATATTCTACATAATACCAAAGATACCTAGTTTTAGAGATCATATCATTTTATGCATATGTTTTATTGTAAAGGAGGATGCTCCCTTAAAGGGACTTCTCAGTCCTTCTCTCTCTTTCTCAAGGCATGGAATTACTTCTCTTTCTATTATTATGTTATTTGGGTGTTTGGTGCATAACAAATTTTCATTGTAGCTTCTTACTTGTGAACCTTATAGTTTCCTTTCACAATATTTTTAGATAGATTGTCAACCTTTGAGTTACATTATACTCATTGACGACATGAATAATTACACTTAGAATCTTACCTCAACAACTTGGACCATTTATTCCCCTTCACATTTGTTGATCCATCTTAGTAGTATGTGTGTTAGTATTTCCACCGATAATAAGGTGAAATATGGTAATGTGATTTGCCTCTTAGTTGATGCCCTTTAATTATGCATTCCTTACCTTTGTGTTTATCTCAATTCTTAGTCTCTTGTTGAATAATTTAGTAATTTCTAATGAGTTCTTGATCCTTTTCCTTGTTTAGAGATTATTCATGAGTTAGACCATTTGAATCCATTACAATCCTTCATGTCTTGGTTATCATTGTAAGCAAGCAATTAAGTTTATATCAACAATAAAATGGGGGTTGGATTGAGATGGAATTTAAAAATGAAGCAATCACGTTGCAACCCATGATCATAGAATCAAACATATAGAGGATAAAATTCACACACAATGAACAACAATATTTACCATTGAAACCTAAATGGAAAAACCAACATTGAATGGTTTTGTTTGGCCTTGATTTCTCAAAAATTATAGAATTAAAATGATGTTTCGATTTGAGAGAATAAGGTATTTCCACATAGGATGAGCACCTTAAGCAACCACTCACACAATTAGATCAAATATCAATACACTAATGCTTTTAAGTGGTTAAAACCTTGAAATAACGAAACAGTTTAAGGTCCTAACCAATGCGATCACTCGAGGCAATATATAATGCAAACGAAAAATTTGGACATAAGAGTTTCTCATAGTCAATCCTTAGCAACTGACCCTCTACGCAAATAGATATTATCAAATGATCGATTCTTAAGCCATGGATCAATAGCAAATATAAACCATTGGATGACTTTATTTTTAGAACATATCATGAATGTCATATTACATAACTACAAACCTAATCAAAATGGATCCAAACAAATGAATAGGTAAGAGTTGATGCTTGCAAGCTAATACAACAATTAAAGAAGGTTAAGCAAGCTATGTAAAACAATGCAAATTGTAAAGTTTAACTAGACAAAAAAATGATTATAAGAGATAAAAAATTAAATGAAATGAAAAAAGAAGGTTGAGGAATGGTAAGTGAAGGGGAACGATTTTTAACCTTACCCAAACTCTCCTTATTTCCTCTTTCACTATGATTCTAAATGGGTCTTTTGGATAAGGAGAAGAGCATGAAAGAATTGTACAAATATTACTAAAATGAATTACTTAACCCCACTCAAAGTTGGTTTTCCCATTTGAATTTACAAAGTAAAATCGCTATAGTTAATGATGTGTTCTCTTGTTGTGTAATGGTTACCATCTTGTGTCTTTGTGGTGAATGATGTGTTCTCTTGTTGTGTAATGGTTTCCATCTTGTGTCATCGTATGTTTGCTTGGTTTTGGTATGATCTATGCTCTATTTATTTCCACCACAAGAAGTAAACAAATATTGGTCTTTGTTATAATAATTAAGTTCTACAACAAACACATGGGTTTCATAATGCTCTTTTTAATTGGAATTTAGTTTTCAATGGGCATATGAATAAGCAACGATGGTTGAAAATTGACTTGTGCTAGGCATTGAATTCCCATCAACCACGTGTTGAGTAGGATAGTGCTCTCACTCACCCACTATTTCCATCCATCTTGGTATTGATTTGTGGGAATTCCTAGAGTAGTGAAGCCCTATAATTTAAAAAAAAATAGACCATCCATTTTTGTTTCTTAGAGATCGATGGCTAAGATTGGAGGATCAGTGACACAATTTCCCTTCTTGGTTGCATTTAGTTAGCAACTTACGATTGAGACTGTTAGGCATCCATAGAAGATGCAAGATTGCATTTTACTAACTTTGAAATGTCCAATATTTAACCCAAACACATGTTTACCTTGAGAGAAACAATTCTCCTTATTTCTATAAATCCTTATCTCAATTGCAAATTCGAGGAATATTCTGGAATTTGATAGACAAGAGTGAGGTCACTCCAGTCTGTGCAATTGATTTAAGTTCAACACATTAAATTGCTTGAATGCACACAATAAGCTTTGCCTAGAAGAGGGATTGCATTTCATGCTTCAAAATTACATATGCAACAATTAATTCCCCACCAATGAAGTTTTTCCACTAAAACATGCCAAAACATACTCCATGAGGAGTGTAATGGTCATTCCCTTGGGAAACCAAAATGACTTTGTGATGTCCACGAGAAAATGTTTGTGAGCACTTTCTCGGTCTTCCTCCACTCGATTATTATATTTTGTCATTTGATATTTGTTTTTGGACAAGGAAAATGAGTTAGGATTCCTTGGAGATTATAGTCCATAATTTTAAAAATTGGTTCTATGAAAAAATTGCATTGAAACATAGAGAGACAAGAATATTGAGATGGAAATTACATACCTAAACTTAACTTTATTTTTTATTATGGGAATATCTGAAATTGTACAGATAGGAGTGAGGGAATTTTTTTTGACCTCAATCTTGTCCATTCAATCTAAAATATTCCTAGAATCAACAATCAAGATAAGGATGGATGACAATTATAGAATTTTACAAGAAACCTTTAAAGCACATCATTTATAGTTGCTTGTCTCGTACCAACAAAGTTCAATTCTAGCTTGCTTAGCTTGCATGCTAGAATATGTCCATTGCAAACAAGATTAAAATATTGGAAAGCTCCCTTCAATATGTACCACTCTTTTAGCTTTCAACCTTTATTTCAAGGAACAAAGCACCATATTTATTGTGATAAAATTTGGTATCTATGTGTATCATATTCATGTGTTTGAGAAGAAACATTGTAGGTTGAGCTCTGGATTCCTGTAGCTACATCAAGTGAAAAATATGCATGCCACCAGTGTGATAATTGGCCGAACCTAGAGGCCGTACACAATTGTGTTTTGATAGAGAATTTAGGCTTCCTATTAGATTTATTGTCAATAGTCTAGTTAATTATTATGCTATGGGCACCTTATCAGCAGATTAGAGCTTTGAATGAAACAATATTCCATTATCACACATTTGCAAAGGGATAAATGATGAAAGAGGTATTCCTTGGTAGTTTTCATATAGCTACATCAAAAAGTAGAGCTTGCATCCATAAGAAAGAAGATAAATCCTTGTAGCCTTGAGAAACATTGACATTGATCTTAGTGGTTGTAGTAAGTGGTACACAATTTAAAGACCCAAGAAGCATGACATTGGTAGCTAGCATCAATCCTACTTAGCCATAAGTAGAGAAATGCACAAAAGTTAAAGGTGGAGAAGACTTGCAACCACTACAAGAAAGTAATCAATAGAATTACTTGGAGAAAGAAGCTATCGAACAAATTTGGACTAGATCTGGCAATTATGTGTAGACTACACTGAGAATTGAGTGATCCAAGATCTTTTACTTATAGATGCATCGTAATTACATATAACAATGGAACTTAAAAAAAGCACATAATAATGCGGGAATAGTCAGAAGAACAAAAAAACCATGACACAATGATTTGATTACGGATTTCATCCAGTTTGGACTACGTCTCCAGACCTTTCTTAATAGTGGGGAGGCCTTCTTTTTATTAGTGGCTTAAAAGAGATAAAAGTACAACAACAAGCAATTACAGCCCTTATACCTCCAAGCAGATAGATGGGCAGAGAATGGAGAGCCCAACTTTGAAAACAGACAAAACCACTGCAATCTTGGAAAAAAATAGTACAAAAAGGCTTATCCAAACTCCCAATTTGGATAATTGGGCCTTTTTCAACCATCTCGGAACCTCCCAACTGCTCAAGGCAAGGTTCCAGCCTGCTGCTAGGGGTCAGGGTTTGTTGTATACAATAGAATCTGAGTTTTGGCCAGTCCTCCCTGCCTTTCTCTGACACAAAAGTCATATATATAAGATCATGGCGACATCCCTCAAAATTGGGGTAGTTCCAACATAATATCCAAGGTCAACAGGCAGAAGGATTCACTGCAACAACCCTTCTACAATAGAAAAGCCAATGCCTAATAAAACAACTCATTACAATAGTGCATGGGTATTAGCGACGAGTTTATTGATGGTTCCAGCTTATCGGCGAACAATCCAAGCTCGGACATAGGCATCATGCGATATCTATGGATTCAACAGGAGTATTCACTGTATACCATAATGTCTCGCGTCCGACTCTCCCATCGCACTATCGCAATCGGCGTGAAACCCTTGGCGCACTGATCTAGCATACTACAACATCTACAGACCCACCGAGTGTATTAAGTATAATATATAGTATATCAGGTCTGGGCCCCTTATCATAATATCACAATCAGAACCCACCGTGAAATCGCAATCGACACTTTTCCCATGAACCACATCGCAAGCACCTTTTCGTGCAATTGTGATATGCGATGTATATCACATCGTGACTAAGTCCTACCAGGGCCGATTCATAACTCCTCCGCCTTGAGATATGCGATATCACAATCGCATCCGAGAACACCAGGGGCCGATTCTTTCTTAAGCGCTCCTCCTTTTCACTAATATGCGATATGTGGGGTCCAGTGGCATCCTGCCATGTGGCGCTCCCTTATTCGCTGAAACTATGCCATGTCATATTCTCCCTGCTACCTGGACAAGGGAAACTCATACTTTGGCTTGCTCTAACTTTGTCATCTGGACTCAGATTTGAGTGTCATTCATGTTGGGTGTGGAGCCTGATTATCTTCTATATTCAAAAGTACCGCCACATTGGACCCCAATTCGAAATGGGGGCGGCAACGCCGCCCGTAAAATATTCGCTGCAGGGGGGGTCCAGGGGGGGCGGCGTTGCCTTGTAAAAGTATAGTAATTTCTAGTCAATCTGGGCCATTCATTAGGCGGATGATCTGACGGTAGAACTTATGTTTAGTTTAGGGTTTTTGCCCTAGAAGGCAACCCCCTCTCTTTGTATGAGGGCATTGTATTTGAGGCTGTGAGATAGACATGTATTCTGTGTGAGCGAGAAGCATAGAGGTGAGACTGTGAGAGAAGACAGAGGATATTACAGCGGATTTGCTGTAGGTTGTGTCTCTTCATTTTGCCGGATAATAGAAAGGAAGGACTGGCTGTTCGGGGTGGACGTAGCCCAAACTGGGTGAACCACGTATATCTGTGTCTCTCTTGTTTTGTGCGTTTTCTGTGTTTATATTTCTGCATTATTTCATGTGTTCCATTGCTCCGTAATATATAATTTTCTAACACCACTGAGCATGTTTCTTGCCCTTTCCATCAACGTCTTGTTCATTCTTTCTGCAACTCCATTTTTCTGAGGTGTATATGGAATAGTCTTCTGCCATGCTATACCACACTTCTTACAAAATTATTCAAATTCCTTGCTGCAGAATTCTCCACCATTATTTGTCCTCAGTACCTTTATCTTCTTCTCTGTCTGATTTTCCACTAGAGCCTTAAACTCTTTAAACCTGTCAAAGACTTCATATTTATTCTTAAGCAAATATATCCATTTATTCCTTGAGAAGTCATCTATAAATGATACATAGTACACAGACTTACCCAGTGATGGAACTTTCACAGGTCCAAACACATCACTGTGCACAAGCCCTAATATTTGTTTCGTCCTCTTACCACCAGAGGGGAAACTCACCCGATTCTGCTTCCCATATTCACAATTTTCACAGAAATCAAAATCCAGAGAGATAATACTCATACCTTCTACCATACCTTTACCATGAAGTATTAGAAGGCCCTTCTCTCCAATATGTCCAAGCCTTTGATGCCACAACATGGTCTTCTCTCCAGAGACCACTAGATTTTCTGCTCCATTTTCAGGAACCATTGAACTATTGCACCCGTCAACAACAGTGCTACCTTGCAGCTTGTACAGAGTTCCAATCCGAACTCCCCGCATCAATACCAGTGCTCCTCGAACCATCTTGCAGGTATCCTTCTCGAACACTGTCTTTAAACCTGCATCATCCAACTTGCTTACAGAAATCAGATTTCTGGCCAACGCAGGAATATGCAGAACACCCGGAAGGGTTCTAACCCTTCCACCTTGCAACTTCAACCTTACTTTTCCGCGACCAATGATTCTAGCCTTCCTATCATCTCCTAAGAAGACATCACCACCATCGTATTTCTCATACTCGCAGAACCACTCTCTATGGGGAGTGAAGTGAAAGGATGCACCTGAGTCATTCAACCATGCCTCATGATCTACATGTGTACTTGAAGAAGCCAAGTACACATCCCCACCTTCATCTGAGGTGGTTTTCGCCTCTACAGAAGGAGCATCATCAGATCCCTTTCCTTTATAAGGAGCTTTAGATTTACACTCCCTTCTAAAGTGCCCTTCCTTTCCGCATTTCCAACACACCACCTTTGTAGGTTTTCCTAGAGATTTAGATCTCCCTCTAGATTTAGATCTCCCACTCGATGACTTATTTTTGTTTCT